>PVJL010007791.1:0-73685 GCA_004026885.1 Lyroderma lyra | reverse complement strand
AAGGCCTGAGACCCAGGAGAGTTGATGATGTCGTACCAGGTCAGTTCAAAGGCCTGAGACCCAGGAGAGTTGATGATGTCGTACCAGGTCAGTTCAAAGGCCTGAGACCCAGGAGAGTTGATGATGTCGTACCAGGTCAGTTCAAAGGCCTGAGACCCAGGAGAGTTGATGTGTAAATTCCAGTCCAAAAGCAAACAGGCTGGAAACCCAAGAAGGGCTGATATTTCAGTTCATGTCCAAAAGCAGGAAGAGATTGATGTCCCAGCTCAACAGTCAGGCAGGAGAAGTTCTCTCTTACTCAGCCTTTTGTTTCGGCGTGTGCACACGGGATCCGTGTACCGGGGTCCCTGTGGGGGAGAGGTGGTAGCTTGTAACAAGCCCCTCCTCCTACTGGGATCTGATTTGCCTTCCTAAGTACACATGCTTTCCACCCACTGCCCTTTAATCCACATTTAGAATTATTGTTGCACTATTAAAAAATAATTAGTATTTTCTATAGAACCTTGGCCACATTGAAGTAGGAGTGATACATAAATAATTGGTGTGTGAAAAACGAGTAAACCAGGCTTAGTTTTTTCATTCCTTTAGTCACTGACTAATTCAACACCTACTTGCTGAGTTCCTACTTCTGCCTATCAGATGCTGGTGCCATTTGTTGGGTCCCTGTCCTTGAAGAGATTATGCTCTAGTGAGGACCATCCTCAATAAGTCGTCACCCAAGGAAGTAAAATTCAGACTGTGGTGATGCCCGTGAAGGAGCCACGTGGGATCCAGCTGCGGCTCTGAGGGATCTGACCGGCAGGGTGTCAGGAGGATGATGGCCCTGGGTCTGCGAGGTTTGCCTTTGTGGTCTGCCTGCTGGGCTCTGCTGTCATCAATCTGACCAGCTAACACCTTTCCTGACCTCCCTTAGAAGTCGTTTCACATGGTTCATTCTCATTTTCATCAAAAGTAGCTCAAAATAAAAATTTAGGGGATGGTCCATCCTTCTAGCTGGTCTCACTGGCAGGTAACAGCAGGGTGTGCAAAGGAGCATCTGTGTGGCAGGTCTACTCGAGGGGCCTGACAAGACAGACATCCCACGCTTACCTGCTTTTTCCTTAGCCCCTCATCGTGCCAGCTCTGGGGAAGGTTCACTGGGGACATGTGGCTGACCTTCAGGATGGGTGCAGGGAGAGAGAGGTCTGTACAGCAGGCTTGGGGTCCTGCCAGGCCTGTCCTGCTGGGAGCCAGAGTGTCCAAGGCAGGTATGACCTGCAAGGAGGGCTCTGGGTGTTGGGACACTCTTACCTTCATTTTCAGTGGGGGCCACATTCATCCTTTCCTCCTTCACATAACTCTGATTTCCTTTTGGAGAGCAACCTCTCATCCCTGCATGTAGTTTGGGGGCGTTTTCCCATTTACAGATGCCAAAGGGACCTGATATTTCTTCTCACTGTCTAGTACAATCAGAGATTGAACCTGGCTGATCATAGGCTTTTTTGTGAGGCTTTGAAAATTGGGGGACCAAGGATGCAACTAGAGTTCATTCATCTGGGAGTGTAGGGCTGGGGGAACAGTCCGGTCTTACTGCTCCTGCTCCAAGGCCATTTCTGTAGTTTGTTCTTCAAGCCCTGGAGCTGCCTCATAGCCCAGCTTCATTCCTCAACCTTTGGCAGTGATCCTGTGAGGTCCAAGATCTCTTCCAATAATTTCCTGGCTTTAATCAGAATTAACTTCTGTTGCTTGCACTAAAAATCCCAGTGGTGATGGTGGCTTCTGCGGCCCATTTTAGATTGCTGCTTCCTATCCCATCCTGTTCTCATCATCAACGTGAGGAAGGGTGTTTTCAATCAGCTCCTCTATTAATTAGAGTTTGTCAAGTGCTAAAGTGTGAATGGTTGTTCTTGTGCTGCTACTGAGTGTTTGGACAACACACATGAGCTCCCTTGGGGTCGAAACTGCACTTAATTCCCATCTGCCTCCATTTGAAAAGAGAAATCCTGAGCCTCTATTTTATACTTTCTTCATATTAATACATGATATTTACATTAATGTATTGACATTGCAAGCATCCTTCTGAACTTTGAAAAGCCTTGATATCGGCAGCTTGCATGTGTCCAGAGAAAAGCAGTGGGGACATTTGGGTCAGAAGGAGCTGGCTGGAATAGATTGTTTGGGAAAGCAGTTGGCACAATCAACAAAAGGCTCAGGTGGTCAGTGGTGCCCAGTCGTAAGGACTTGTCCAGTGGGCGCAGACCATTTGAGGCTATAGCTTACATAGTCTGATTTAGGAAATTGGTTAAAATCAAACTAAAAAATAATATGTGGGTAATGAACATGAGCAGAACAGGTGTTGAAGGGAGTATGAGGTGAGTGTCTGGCGGTGAGGCTGCCCAGTACATTGAGGATCCTGGGTCCTAAATAACCACATTTATAGTCTAGTCCTTCACTTCAAGGGTCAGCATTGAGATTCAATTCTGCCGGGGTATCTGGAGGTGACGCAAGCTAGTGAAACTCACAAGCACCTGCTGTGCGTGTCAGATCCCAATTTCCTTATTACTGACAATTAGAAAGGGCCAGCACTGGCTTGAAGGCCCTCGGGTGGGAGCTAGAGTAACTTCCTGAGGGTTCAGCAGTACGTGGGTGCTGGTGGGTGAGGAGGAGAGGAGTGCTCACTCCAGCACTCAGGGACGGCTCTCTTGAGCTGTCCATCATGCCTTTGGCAGACACAGGCAAAGTGTCTGGCACGTAGGATGCTCAGTAAAGCTGCTGACTGATGGTCCGACTGAGTGAATGAATCAGGGACAAGGCCTGCAGCCTCCACCTGTCTGCTGATGGAGACTTTTCAGCCCTCCTAGGCCCTTCTAGTAGCTGGCTAGAGCTTCCTCTTTTCTTCTCCCAGGTGAAACTAGAGTCCTGTGAATGCTTTTCTGTCTTTCACTCTGCCCTGTGTCTTTCAGTAGAGCAATACCCATAATGAGTTTATGGTTGCAGGCCCTGCTGTTCCTGCTTTGACTGCAAAGAGCCTCCGAGGCCAGGAGCCTGGTAGGGAGCCTGCCAGATCACTCTCCACTGATATCACCAGCTTTGCTTCCACAGGAGGCCCTTGCGTGCAGGTTCTTGGTACTTAACCAGCTTCTCATGGCTAGAGGTTAGCAACCTGGATGCAGGTTCTGAGGGACATCTTCGGGTCTTCATTCATTACTTGCTTATAGCTAGAGGTTTGCTACCATGATGCTGACCACTAGAACCTGCGGGCTGAGACTCTGTAGTATGGTCAGAAAAGCTTCTGTTGCCCTAGTTCCTGCTGAGTGAGCTTCTCTGCACCACTCAAGGGAGAGAGAGATGAAATCTCTCCTTTAAGCCCCAAAAGCTCACAGTCTGAAGCCCCGAGTCATGGAGGGGGATCATTCATTCTCTCCTGTCCATCATGCGCGTTATCTGCCCAGGGGAAGGGACTGAGAGCTGACAATCATGTGTTGGGGCATTGAGTGTACTTGTACCTGTACACTCCATTACTTTATACCGATTTCAAAGAACGTACTAGAAAAGGAGGAAAAAACACCACTAATGTTCAACAAGCATTGGGAATAGATTTGACACCTGATATCCATGACCTCATTTAAGTTTTACAACAACACTATGAGGAACTGTGGCTCAGAGGGATAAAGTAACTTATTCCAGATCACACAATCAGTCAGTGTTTGAGTTCATACTACTTTGACAATGAATTTACTACCTTGATTTGTATTTTTGGGGTTTAACACAGTTCAGTAAGTTTGAAAGGACCTGGGAGGGTGGCATAAGGACTAATATTACCCGGTTTTCTTATTTCCTGTTTATACTAGAGCACATATTACATCAGAGGAACCACATGGTGTAATAGTGTAAAATTGAGAACAGCTTTCTCAAATACAAGGTGTGGGGGACACAAAAAACCCATAATTATCTTCTGGAGGGCGGGCCCCTTGTAGTACAGTCTTCCCCTGCTGGGTGAGTGTTCTAGGAGCCCGTCTGCATCCGTGTACCAGCTGGTGGTGTTGTGAGAGGCTGTGTTTGGCTTCAGTGGATTTTTTTGGAGACTCTTTCAACGCTTTTGCCCATTTCATGACGGGTGATTCACACAAACAACATGTGACATGACAACACACCTGCCTACTATGCATTGAGTGTTCAGCAGTTTTTTGACCAAATGCGACATGACCCCCTGCCCCACCTTCCCTATTCACACAATTTTGTCCCAAGTGACTTTCTTTTTGATTCCCTGAATGAAAAAAAGTCCTCAAAAGGAAACATTTTGCTGATATGGAAGAGGTGAAATAAAAAAAAAGGACAGAAGCCCTTAAAAGGCATCAAAATCAACGAGTTCAAAAACTGTTGTGATCAGTGGAAAAGGAGTCTCGGTGTATTGCATGAAACTGTGAAGAGTACTGTGAAGGTGACTGAAGGTTAAACATGTAAGAATAAATACACAATCTTTTATAAATAAATTCCATTTTTGGGGTTGCCCCCTCCCATATCAAGGGTCAACTCTCTGTTTCACAAGCTAATTCCTATCAAAATAAAAAGTATAAAGTTTTTTTTTTGTATCTTTTAATGCATCACTTCTTGTATTTACAACTTAAACTTTCATGTAGATTTGGTTTCTGGAGATTTCCTCTTATTGTAAGTTATTGTGAGTTCATTGAATAGTTGGGGCACAGGATTGGGGGAGAGGGTGTTTATAGCCACTTGGCATACTTATATGATGCAATAATTGGCAGCCACTGATGTGATGGCACAGGCCTTTCTGTTAGTTTTTATTTCATTGAACATACCTCCTTCTCTTCTTGTCACCCACCTATCCTTCGAGTACCATCCAATTATTATCTTCATTAATGGCCTTTCATGGCATGGTTTTCTGGGGTCAGGGCTTCCCACTGGCTCCCCTTCTTTAAGCCATCTTGCATGACTATTCATTTTAGGTCAGTTTCAGCTACTCCCCAGCATGTGTGAAGCTGTCACGGCCTGCCCTCCTATATGACTTGGTCTGACGTACCAAAGTCCAAGTTCCAAATAATTGGTTATTTGGAGATTATTTGCCCTCCTTTGTAAATTATTTTTTCCCTGCAAAGACAGTCAAAGAACCACAATGATTTTCTACCACAGAGAGGTAATGGAGCTTAGAGGAGAAGGTTTAATAGGAAAACATTGTTCTACACTGAGAATTTGGAACTGTGGGTGAAGAAGGAGCTGATGAATATTAAATCCAGGAAGTGTGATGTTTCTGGGTGAGGGCTGTGTCAGAGTGTGTGTGTGTTGTGCTGGGAAGGGATTATGCCTGTGTCTTCATGCATATTATTGCTGTACTTACATAGAGAGACTGCAAAATGCTTCCACAGCCCCTCAGGGGCTGATGTAAAAAAGAGGGGTATGTGATAGACTTTAATATTAGGAGGACAGGACTACCCCAGAGCCTGCACAGTGGGGAAACCTTTTTTAGTTTTATGTGGTCTGGACGTTTCTTCTTATAAAACATCCTAAACATTATACAGTTCTGTCAAGATGATAGCCCTGATCAGTGGGGAAAAAAATGCACACCCGAGAACCCACAGAACCAAGCTGTAGAGATACAGTTCGAATTGCAAGGCCCTGTCTTCTATTTATTTTTTTGCAGGAGAATTTATTTGGAAAGGGAAGTAAGCTTTGGAGGAGAACAAAGCTCCTTAAAAAATAGGTTTTGTGCTTATACTGAAGGTGTTGTAGTAATACTGTGATTAAAATCAAAGTGCCCACTACATCACAGATAAATAGGAGAATTTACTTGAGTTGGGAAATTCAGGAAACAGTGAAGAAGATCAATAAAAGAAAATAAAAAAATTTAAGACTATAAATTTCCATGTCTAGCTTTTCCTTTGGATAGAACTAAAAAATAGACCATTTTGTTATTCTCTGAATTATTTTGAGGTTTCTAGCCTGTTCTAGAAGTTAGCTTCCTTATCCTATGTTTGCCCATTTGTGTCATAACATTTAGTCCTCCATGTTTACTAAAAGTTATTACTCCGTCCAATTCGTCCCTTATACAACCCTCTCCTGTTTGTTTTTCAGAGAGCCTCGAATGCACTGTGCTTTAAGAGATAGAAGGGGAATTGACACACAGCTTGATTTTCCGAGATTTGTTGGGAAGATGGGATGTCACCTGAGTTCATATAAGCAGAGCCTATAAGCAGAGTCTAGCATCGAGATGGGTGAGCACTTGGTTTCTTGAGGAAGGAAGAAACGCAGAAAGGAGTGAGGGACGTGGTGTGGAGCTTCTCAAGAATGTGGTTTCAGGAGAAACCTAACTTCCCGCTGACCTCCAGGAGCATGAATGGTGTTGCACAGTGTGGCCTTGAGGTGGCAGAGCCAGCTTTTGTTCTTAAGTCAGTTGCCGCAGGAGGGGGATGTGGCCCTGTGTGTTGCTAACTCCCAGCCACCTCCAGGCTTCAGTTGATCCAGGGAAGTTGTAGGTGAGAGCTTGTAGCCCAAACTTGTAGCCTCAGGCGAGGGGTCATAGCTGCTGGACCAGGAAAAGGGTGGAGGCACCAGGGGTATCTGCTGCATCAGTGTAAATAAAGAACCTTAAATAAATAGAAAAATAATAAATGTTACTGGAAGGTTTAGATAACATGCAATTGGAGATCAGAAAGCATAGAGGGTACCTTGAGCTGGGAGCATCTTGAGAGATTGCTTGGGAGAACTAGCATATAAAACAAATGTGGAGAGATTTGGGATTTTGAACATGTGTAGGGAAGAGTCTTTTGGTTGTGTGAGACAGAAACCCCACTCAAGTTAGTGTAAGCAGAAGTGCAGACATGGACTATGTGAGCAGACTTAATTGGGCCATACAAAGGGCATATGTTCAGGGATCAATCTCTCTCTCCCTGTTTCTCTGCACACCAGCTCTCTCTGTCCTATTGCTTTCCTGCTGATATAATTCAATAACATTTATTTATTTATTCAATGAATAATCATGCATGATGTGCCAGACAGATCCTACTGTCCTTATGGAGCTGAGAGGCCAGCTTTCTCTATGATGGGTAGGATGGTGGCTGACAGTCCCAGCCCACATTTTAATAGTTTTTGACCTCAAGGAAAATAGGTGCTGAGTCTGTCTCTATCTGTCACCTCTCTTAGGAGGGCTGGATTGGTCTGGCTTGGGTTATGTTCCTATTCTGTGGCTGGCCTCTGTGTATAGAAGCACAAAAATCTCCAGTGGCCAGGTATGGCATGGGATCTTGTGAGTTCAATCAAACCAGACGAAGTCATGTCACATGCACAGGCCCCAAGCTCCAGGTGTCCATCAGGTATATTCTAGTCCAGCATACAAGTCAGGCAATCATTACCACAAAAGGCAACTTCTTAGTGGTTGTGACATCAGAATGTGGGGTATGTAGAGGGGAGGGACCCAAGTCAGGCTGGGACCCAGTTTGGTAGTATTCAGATGCTGGGCCATGGCTTTAGACTTTATTCTGTAAACCACAGAGGACTCTAGGGTCTGGCATGATCAACAGTGGGTTTAGGAAGATCATTCCAGCAGGAGGTTTGTACTGGGCATAAGGTTTACCAGATTTAAGAACTGATTGAATTAGAGGATGAATCAGAGGTGGCTGCAAGACTGTGCTTCTGCTTTTAAATATTTTGTTATCTCAGAGGTCTTCGAGATACTCTTTCCTGCTTTTTGCCAGGACTATTTATCATAGCCTCATCAGCTTTGGATTCTGGGAGCCTTTCACATCTGAGGCTATATCACTTTTAAGAGACGTGGTCTTGCTTTTCTCTGGGTGTTTTATAATCTCTCTGGCCAAAGTCTGGGATACATTTGTGATTATATAGAGCTTTACCCTCCTGGCTGACACACACTACTAAAATGGCAGGGTCACTTTCACCTTGTTCTTGCCATTCCTGTTTTCTGAACCACTTCTTGGATACAAAATAGTAGTATCTCCTCCCTTGTTTCCTCCACTTTCTGCATTGGGCAACTGTCACTTCAAGGGCACTGCTCTTGGTTTGGCGGCTCCTCAAGCAGACACCTCGGAGGATCTAAATCTCCCATTGCTTCTTACTGTTTTGTCTGCTCCCTGTTTCTGTGAATGGAAAAGAAGGAACTTAAGTTTATTGATCATTACTTTATGAAATCCCTTCATGCCCTGTTAGTGAGGAGTAATTCTTGCTAGACTTCCTTACTTAACAGATATCTATCTGTCTATTGGTCTATCTATCTATCTATCTATCTATCATCTATTCATTCATCCATTGGTCTATCAGTTCATTCATCCATCCATCATTTAATTTCACTCACTAACATAAATTTATCTAATCCATACAATGTCCTTATAAAGTAAATATTATCTCCAATTAAAATGAGGGCACTGAGTCTCAGGGAGGTTAAATAACTGGCCCCAAAACACAGAGTTAGTCTTTGAGGGTGCCAGGATGTGGCTCAGGGAGCTTGATGTAAAGATTGTGCTTATCAGAGCACAAATAGGGGGGCAGCACCGTCTATAATAGTAAGAAACTAGAAGCACTGTAAATGAAAATCAGTAGGAGACTGGATGAATAACTTAAGTTTTATCCATAAAATGGAATACAATGTAGCTTCTCAAAAGAATGAATTAGACCTATATAGATAAAAAATGTTCGTAATATATTATTTCATGAAAAAAGCAACTGTTGTGATATTATGTATCATATAATCCCATTTCTGTTAAAATTATCTTTATATATGCACAGAAAGAATCCAGAAGGATACCCAAAATGAGTAGTTATTAGTCGTTACTGCTGAGAAATAAGATTGGGGAATAGAAAGGAGTTTTCAATTAAATCTTGTTTGAAATTTTTAATAACAATAGCATTTTTATCATAAAAATTTAAATGCCTGTTTTTAACTACCACACCCTGATACCAAGAAAGGACTGACAGCTTTCCCTCTCTCTCCCAAGCATCTCCTCCATTCTCAAATGGAAGCTTTGTCTCTGTCAGCCCTCATGTCCGTGGGGTTCCCCCTGCTCCAGTGCATGTATTTCCATGTCAGTTTAAAGCATCTTTTTGTAAAGCTTTTCCTGATTATAAAGACAATACTTAATAATAAAAAATATAAATGAAAACAATAATGAAATTTCATACTACCTTTCAGAATGGTCAAGATACTTGTGGGGAAGGTTATTACATATAAGTTTTTTTTTTCCATGAAGCACATGCTTTTGTTAAAATAAAAAAAAATAATGTATATACTTAGAAGAATTCCGAATGTCAACAAGACAGTAGGAACTTTTCTTATCAGTTATAAACTGGTATTCAGTGTGCAGAACAATGATTTAATTTAAGCTGTATCAAAAGCAAACTACCATCCCATGTATAACTTGTGTAATAAATGACCTGCTTTAAGTTTCCATGCCACTTTACAGCCCTCATGCTCTACCACACAAGGTTAATGGCTATTGCAAATCTCACCAAAAGACACAGTTATACTACCACCAAGTTCACCATTAAAAATGATCTTACATACCCTTATGATTCAATGGTCTTTTTAAAAACAACTGAGATCTGTATAGGGCATTTTTCTTTTGGGGAAAAGGAAAACCTGCACTAGAGCCAATTAATTTATCAATTTATCTTCAGTCACCTCATCCTCATCTTCTAGATCTTTCTCTTTTTATCCTTGACAAATCTTTTTATTCTCTTTTATTTAAAGAAATAAACTATTTTGAGATACGTTTTGATTATTAAACATAGTACTGAGAGTTCTCATATCTCTCCTCACCCAGTTTCCCCTAATATTAATTGTCAAATCTAATAAAGTCTTACTTTACCGTGGCACATTTGTCTAAACTAAGGCATACAACTTGGCACATTACTGTTAATTAAACCCCAGACTTTATTAGGATTTCACCAGTTTTAACACGAATGTCATTTTTCTGCTCCAGGATGCCACACTACATTTGGGATAACTTCCTTCGGTCCTAAGTCAGGCTCTCTTCTAACCTGGTAAAGCAATCTCATTTTCAAAATTTTCTTCAGCCTAGCAGACTTACAAGGTTGCTCATCAACCTCAGTGTTATATCATATCCTCCCAATTCTTTTGCAACATCTCCCAAATGTCTGGGTGGTATGTAGAACAGATAAGAACAAGGTTGAAGGAAGCTATTGGGTGCATTGAAATTCTTGAACCTCTTTTCTTTCCCTTCTGAGGCTTCCATAATGAGTCTTACATACTTTTGTTATGGCTTTAGGTCTTCCTTTCTGCTCAGAAGACATGGTGGTCCTATTCTTTATTGAGCAGTTATGAGAAAATTCTGTGAAGTTGACTGAAAGCATCTGGGTGCTGCTTCTTCTGCACTTGCCTGTGACACAGAGTCCTGTAGAAATGTCACAACACTTTCCTTGGAGGACTGGTCAGTGGCAGCCATAGGGTGAACCAGAACTCCCCCAGGACATTGGCTGGGCTTTCTGGAGAAACCCATGACCACAGCTTCATTCACAAAAGTGGCCAGCCTGCTGATAAATACTCTAGATGAATATTTTAAATTTTTCTCTTATGTGAATTACAAAAGTTATAAATAAAAATAAGAACAAGGAAAATAATATAAAGAAACACAAATCAATTATTCCTCCCCCACCTATGGCACCTTCCAAGCCCAGCCTGCTGAATTAAGCCTGGTTCACAGCCTGGAGTGTATCTTTGCACATCTTACAAAGGTACATGCATAACGGGTACTTATCTCAAATCACAAATTCAGAAGTGAAAACAATGTAAATTTTCATGCTTATAGCTAAACTTAATTTTTACCTCAAGCTTCTCATTCTGCACAAGGGCAAAGAAAGAAGTCAGCCATGTTGGTTTTCCCATCTTCCCTTCTCACAAGGCATCTCTCTGATCGGTGGTGGAAATGGTAGTGGAGGTGGGGTATTGATGGTGGGGACTGTTCTGGTCCAGGCTCATCATCTGCCCCCTTTCTTCTGAGCCATATACCATCCATTCCAGAATTTAGGGCTTTCATCGTTCCTGCTGTATTTGCAGTTCCATGCCTTTAGTCATTGGCACTTATACTGTGTCCTTCCCATCTGCAAGAATGATTGTCCTTGTCCACACCTCTCAGGTCACCAGGCAGCTCCAGGCACCACACTAGGGAATGTGGGCAAGGTTCTGTGAAGTGCCTCACATCACATCTGTCTTCCTGGAAGCCTAGAAACACTAGCTTCCCAAGAAAATCAAAGACCAGCCCCCCTTTAAGCAAAGCCACCCAAGAATGGCTGGGGTAAGCTTCCACACCTCTCCCCAGGGCTGGCCTTAGGTTGGGGCCCAGGGCCCAGGACCCAGGAAGCAGAGACACACATCTTTCCGAGACCCTGCAGGACTCTATTGCACAGATCTCCTGATCTTCCTTCTTGCCTTAGCGAGATGTTTTTATCTTCTTGTGACATAGAAAGTAATTTTCCAAATGGGTTACTTAGAATGGTCATTTCCAAAGTGAGTGGCACAATAGATCCCCTGGCATTTTAGAAGAAAATATTAGAACTTCTATTTTTCCTATAAAAAAGGACAGGAATTGACCTTTCTTAATAATCTTCAATATGAGTTGGCACTGGGGACTAATGGAAGGGCCAGTGAATTAGGAGTGGTGAACATATTGTCTGTGTACCTTCAAGGAAACATAGCACAGCCCATGGGCCTGCTGTGATGAAAAAGAACAAGACCTTTAAATGGTAGAATTATTTACAGTACATTGCAACAAAATGGGAGAAATTTTGAAATATTTTGTACTACCTGAAATTTCATGAATGACCTCACAGCAAAGTGTTTAAAAGTCTCGTTGAAAGTGATGTGAAGGTATTTTTTCTTTCACAAAAACACAGACATCCAAGTTTACTGATCTTTTTCTTTTTGAGATGACAATATTAATCAAATACTACCTTGCAGATATTTTTTGACAAATTAAACATATTTAATCTGTTCCTTCAATGTAAGATGGTGTTTTAACAATGTATGAGAAAGTAATTGCTTTTTGAAACAAAATCTTGTACTTGAGAAAGCATTTTGAAAATGAATGCTTTCATACACATGTCACCCATAAGTAATAATTTAAAAAACCCCTAATATCTTTAAATTAAAAAGAAAAAACACAGGAAACAGAATTTTCTAATTTATATATAAAAATCTCTTAGAGTGAAGTTTTAATATGCTTTGAGATGACTTCCTAAAATCATGAAATTTCAGTATGTTCTGAAGCCTTTGCAAAAAGAACTGTTTAACATCTAGGAAAATAGAAACATTTTAGCCAACTTTTGACATATTCTTTGGTGGCTGAGATTGTGATAAAACAATGCCAACAATGATGAATGTCTTAAATTTGGACATTGAACCTCTGAGAGTTACCCCTTACGGTTACAATAGCCATTAAAATCAAGTATTGAAAATAAATTGAAACTGGAACCAGGCTTTAAATTATTGTATAACAAAGGGTTAAACCAAGATTTAAAGAAAATGAAATATTTCAATTCTTGCTGTAACTAAAACTTGTTTGTGATTGAGGCTATATGTTTTTAGTAATAGCAAAAAATTTTATTAATTATATAATGTAATATTTAAAATAGCTTATTTTCTCTTCTGGCTCTTTTTTTAATAGTCATATTTTTTGTATATGTTTTATAATCTATAGTAATTCACATACATAATTTTTAAGTACCCGAGTACACACGGGGAACCTTCTTCAAAGCTTTTACTGATAGGTGCACACAGGATGTTTGGTAGTCATGGTTTAGATGAGGACTTCAGAACTTAAAACTCAAAAGCCATGAATTAACCTCTGTTTCTATAATCTTCTGTGGCATCCATTATTTCCATGTCTTTGGGAGGACCACTTGATAAAAGGAAATTGTGAAATAGAAACACGTCAATATTGTTCTGCTAAACAGGTACACATATATCATCTTTTTATTAGAAAACTAAAATTATAGTATATCCATTCTTTGAATACATCTTTAAAAATTTCAACAGTAAATCAAATTCATTCCTCCAAATTAGTAGCTATAGCTTTAATTCATTTGTTTCATAGTTATACAATAATCCATAATATGCACGTACTGCATGTCATTACACATTTTCCAATTGACGGATGTCCATGCTTTCCCAGAATTTCTTTCCTTTTCTTCTTTCTGTCTTTTTCTCTCTTTTTTCCTGTGTTTCACCTCCCCATTCCTTTCTCCTTCCTTCTTTTTTTTTAATTCATTTTTATTGTTAGACTTATTGGGGTGACATCTGTTAGCAAGAATTACATAGGATTCAGCATACCATTCTACAGTGCATTGTCAGCTTGATGTATAATAAGTTCACCACCTAATGTTCTTTCTTTGATGGTCCCCACCCCAATACAATCTTCCAATAAATATCCTTACACATTTTTTATTTCTGTAAGATAGCCCCCCCTAAAAACATATGCATATGCTCAGTTTTTAAAAATATATTGAGGTGACATTGACTAGTAAAAGTTACCTAGGTCCCAGGTGTACAATTCTACATTACATCTTCTATGTGTTGTGTTATGTGTTCATCACCCAGAGTCAGTTCTCTTTCCATCACCATGTATTTGTATCCTTGTCTCTTTTCCCTTCCCCACTCCCCTCTACACTCAGGTAACTACTAAATAATTGACTGTGTCCACGAGTTTTGTTTCTTTGTTGCTTTTGATTTTATGTTAACAATCAAACTAAATTCTCCCTCCCTTTCCCTTATTTTACCCACTCTCCCATCCCTTCTCCCATTTTAAAAGAAGTCCCTCTGACATTCCTTGTAGTACTGGTTTGGTGATGTATTTCTTTAACTTTTCCTTATCTGAGAAGCTCTTTATCTGTCCTTTAATTTTGATTGCTAGCCTTGGTGGATACATTATTCTTGGTTGGAGATCCTTGGTTTTCATCAAATTGAATATTTTCTGCCAATCCCTTCTGACCTGTAAAGTTTCTGGTGAGAAATCAGCTGAGTCAAATGGGTGTCCCTTTATAAGTGACTACTTGCACTTCTCTTGCTGTTTTTAGAATTTTCTCATTTTCTTTAATTTTTGACATTTTAATTATGATGTGTCTTGCGGTGTTCTTGTTTGGGATCATCTTGTTTGGGATTCTCTGTGCATTCTGGACTTGTATGTCTATTTCCTTCATCAGGTTAGGAAAATTTTATTCGTTATTTCTTCAAATAATTTCTTGATCCCTTGCTTTTCCTCTGTCCCTTCTGGCACATCTATGATTCTGATATTTTTCCTTGTCCCAGAGTAATCTTAAACCATCCTCGTTTTTCTGTATTCTCATATCTATCTGTTCTAAATGGGTGTTTCCTGCTGTTTTTTTCCTGTACATCAGTGCTTTGTATTTCTATTATATCTAGTTTGGTGACTTTAATTCCATTCTTCATTTCAGTTAATGTAGTCATTACCTCTCTGTGGTCCTTTATAATGGTTTGTAAGTCTTCATGTTTGTCAATTTCATGGGTAAAACATGATATTCTATTTAAATTTGCAACTTGTAGGTTTGAAGATATTTTTATTTACAAGCTGTTTTTGTGAGCTTTTGCTGCATAAAAAACCACCCCAAAACTTGGTGGCCTAAAGCAACAGCTATTTATTTTTTGCTTACAACTCTGTGTGTCAACAATTGGAGCTGGGCTTAACTGGGCAGTTCTACTCATAGTCTTGCTTCAGCTCCCTTATGGTCTGTGGTTAGTTACTCGTCACTTAAAGTGGTTCTGGTGGTTGGCAGTTGGCTGGCTGTTGACGAAGGTAAGGGAGATCAGTGGGCCATGTGTCTCTCCTCATCCACCAGGGTAGCCTGTGCCTGTCACAGGGTTGCTGTGGTAGGGTATTCAGAGAAGCAAGACAGGGCAAGCTCCAATACCAAGTGCTTTTCTCTGCTTGTGTTATATTTGTCAATTTCCCATTGGCCAAAGCAAGTCATATGGCCAGTCCAGACTGTGGTGCATGTGGAGGAATAGCGTCCTGACGTGAAGGTAAAATTGTGTGGCCAGTGTTTGCAATCAACTACATTAGCCTTTGCAATTTCTTCTTTGCTTCATTGCTTTTTGCAATTATTTGCTCCTTTTAAAAATTGATTCTAAAGGAGCTCTTTGTTTTGTGATATTAACCACTTGCATGTTCTATACGTTGCAAATGCTAATATATTATTCAATCTTTCATTTATCTCTTGTCATTGTTTGTGGTATCTTTTACTTATTAAAAATGATCTGGCTTAATTTATGAAGTGCTCCCCCTGATAAGTCTAGGACTCATCTGACACCATACATAGTTTTTACAACATTATTGACTATATTCCTCATACTGTATTTCACATCTCTATGACTATTTTGTGACTACCAATTTGTACTTCCTGATTCCTTCACTTTTTTCACCCACTCATGTTTCTGATATTGTTTACCTAATAATTTATCCATTTCATTATTTCCATTTAGAGATTTGATTTGTCTGGAATATGGTTTTTTAATGTGCTATATATCACATGTCTTTGACTTAGTCCAGCATTTTTATTAAATTGATTAATTAAATAAAGCTTAATTTTTTCCATGAAGTGGAAATGTTATTTTCTTAAATTTATGTATTTGTTGGTGGGAGCTATATAGCAATATCTTTTGACATAACAGTTTCACCTCTAGGAGCTTATCCTCCAGAAATAGTTGATCAAGTCAATAAGAGATAGGAACAAAAATGTTTATTGCAGCCTTATAATAGTGAAAAATTGGGAAGAACTCTGTTTTTGAATAAAAGGATTAGATAACCAAATACATATCTCACAGGATATGTTCCAAGAACTGTAGTGGATGTCTGAAGCCACAGATAGTACTGAACTCTGTTAGTAGAACATTTATGGCTTCTATTTGACATATTCGAATCACCAGCATCATTACTCTTTGCTTTGGGGCCATTGTTAAGTAAAATAAGAGTGACTTGGACACAAGCACTGCAGTACCATGATAGTTGATTTGATAACTGAGCTGGCTACTAAGTGACTATTGGGAGGGTACTATATACAGCGTGGATATGCTGGACAAAGGATGATCATGTCCTAGGTGGGATGGCACAAGATTTCATCACACCACTCAAAAAGGCATGCAATAAAACTTATTACTTGTTCGTTTCTGGAATTTTCCACTTAATATTTTCAGACCACAATTGACCATGAATAACTTAAATGATGGAAAGCAAAACCAGATAAGGGAGTACTACTGTAAGACAAGAGAATATTACTCAGCTGTTACAAAAAATGCATTAGCCAATAACTTCAAGACATACTATTCAGTGAAGACAAGCACACTGTGGAAAGTATGTGTGGCATGAGCCAATTGTCACACTATTATTAAAGTACAGATATATCTATATTACACCTACCTAAAGACACAAATATAGTACGTTAATATTTTAAATATTAACAGGTGTGTTTTTCTGTTCTTTCTATGCCAAGCCCCTCTGACCCACTCCAATTTCACGCAGCAATTAGGTCATTTCCTGCTCCTGCCTTGAGGAAAATATGACAGCGCTAGCACAGAACACCAGACTGAAGAACCAAAGTTAATTTTCAGCTTTGAAACAGACTTTTATACTCTACAATGAGGACGCCGGTTAGAAAGGAAGGCTTGTATAGTCTCCAGGCTGTGTCAGAGGACTCCTGACATCAGGTTTATGTCATAACCCTTAGATACCCAAGTGTGTGTCTGACCCATATAGAGGAGACAAAGGTCACAGATCACACTGGCCCCAGAGAGAGAATCCGAGCAGACTATAGGGGGCCTATTTGAAAAGGACTCAGTGTCTTTGATGCTCTCCAGGGTGAAGAAAGGAGATGTGGGTCACACGTCTCAGATAGTTGGGGATGTGACAGTAAGAGACCCTGCCTGAACTCAGCAGCAGTGGTGGCCCTCACAAAAGTCCCTTGACTCAGGTGGCTGCAGCATTTCAGAAGAACAGATATTTCTCTTAGAGCCAGAAAAGCCCAAGAAAACCCCTCTTAAGGGCAAGTGGGGGAACATCCAGAAGTATTCCTTGTGACCCCATGAGAGGGGCTTTAAGAAATGGGAGACCCAAAGCTTTTGTACCAAAAAAGCGCTCACAGTTGAGAAAGGGGTTCCCCAGAGTATTCAGCATAATTGATAAGCAGATCTGAAACAGGATGTCTCACAGTCTGTCACTGTGAAGACCCTGCAGACCAAGGCCAGGTAAAAGGGATATGTTGGCTCACATAGCAAGGTCAGATGATAAGTGAGTGTCAGACACCCCCACACACCTGGATATTATGTCAGGCCCCTAAGATAAAGATGCGTGTTTATGGAAAAGAAGGGGGCATGTAAGTTAAACCCACAGAGAAAACCCTCATTTTCCTGAGAAAATTCTCATTTGCCTATGCCTACTCATCATTGTTTGAAATGAAATTTCTGCCACTAGGTGGAATGGGGGCTTGAGACAAAAACAAAGCTAAGTTACCGGAAAGTAAAGATGCCCTCTTCGCACACTTGAATTTGTGGCCTGTGAAATTCGTGCCCTCTACATAGGTATTTAGATATTCATAGAAAAACATCTGGAAGCATTCATAACAAGCTGTTCCCAGTGGTAACAAAGTTTAATTTTCTACTGAACATGGATCACTTTTGCAATAAAAATGCAAATCTAGAAAAATATTTCAAAGTGTGTCATGTTCATTGTAGGCAATTTGGAAAATATGAAAAGTACATTTAAAAATTAAATCATCTGAATTCCCACCATGAAAATAACTATCGTTAATATTTGTATTTATTTTCTTTCATATGTATATATATACATGTTCTATTTTTTAAATAATTGTTTTATTTCTAAATTATACTTGACATAAAACATTGAATTAGTTTCAGGTGTACATCATAGTGATTAGACATTTATATAACTAATAGTGATCACTCAGATAAATCTAGTACCCATCTGATACCATACACAGTAATTAAAATATTATTGACTATTTTTCTTATGGTATATTTTACATCTCCATGACTATTTTGTAACTACCAATTTGTACTTCTTAATCTCTTCCCCCTTTTTACCATCCCTCCAACACCCCTTCTAGCAGGCAACCCTCAAATTGTTCTCTGTTTTGTTTTTTTCTTGTTTGCTTAATTTCTTTTTTAGAGTCTACATATAAGTAAAATTATATGTCATTTGTTGTTCTCTGACATAATCCACTCAGCACAATACCCTCTAGGTCCACTTGTGTTGTTGCAGATGGCAAGATTTAATTCTTTATTATAGCTGTGTAATAGTTCATTTTATATACCACCTCTTTATCCATTTGTCAGCTAATGGACAACCAGCTGCCTCCACATCTTGGCCACTGTAAACAACATTGCAATGAACATATGGATGCACATGTCCCTTTGAAGTAGTGCTTTGGGTTTCTTTGGGTAAATACCCGATTACTGGGATTACTGGGTCCTTTTTTGTCTCTTGTTATAGCCTTTGTTTTAAGTCCATTTTTTCTGTTGTTAAGTAGTGCTACCACAGCTTCTTGCATTTTCATGAAATATCTCTTTCCTTCCCTTTACTTTCAGTCTGTGTGTCTTTTGATTTGAAACAAATCTCTTGTAGGAAGCATATGTAAGGGTCTTGTTTTCTTATACATTCAGCCACTCTATATTTTTATTGGAGCATTTAATGACTTACATTTAAAGTAGTTGTTGATAGATATGCATTATTGCCTTTTGTTATTCATATATATATATATATATATTTTTTTTTTTTAATCTTTTTATTCTTCTCCTTACAGAAGACCCTCTAACATTTCTTGTAATTCTGGTTTGGTGTTGAAGAACTCCTGTAGCTTTTACTTGTCTGAGAAGCTCTTTATTTGTCCTTTGATTCTAAATTATAACTTTGCTGTGTAGAGCTATCTTGATTGTAGGTCCTGGTTTTTCATCACTTTGAATATTTTGTGCCAGTCCCGTCTGGTCTGCAAAGTTTCTCAGAGCCTTATGGGAACTCCCTTTGTAGGTATCTAACCACTTTTCTCTTGCTGCTTTTAGGGTTCTCTCTAAATGCCTTAATCTTTGGCATTTTAATTATGATGTGTCTTGGTGTGGGGCTGTTTGGGATCATATTGTTAGGGACTCTGCCCTTCCTGGGCTTGTGTGTCTATTTCCTTTGGCAGGTTAAGAAAGTTTTCAGTCGTTATTTCTTCAAATAGGTTTTCAATTCTTTGTTTTTTTTTTTTTTGTTTTTTTTCTTTGTTTTTTTTTTTTAAATTCATTTTTATTGTTAGACTTATTGGGGTGACATCTGTTAGCAAGGATTACATAGGTTTCAGGCATACAATTCTTTGGTCTCTCTCTTCTCCTTCTGTTATGCCTATGATGCAAATATTGATATGCTTGATATTGTCCCAGAGGCCCCTTAAACTATCGTCAATTTTTTGGATTCTTTTTTTCTTTTTGCTGTTCTGACTGGATGTTTTCTGCTACCTTACTTTCTAATCATGGATTTGATTTTCTGCTTCATCTAATCTACTGTTGATTCCCTCCAATGTATTCTTCATTTCATTTATTGTATTCTTCATTTATGACGGGTTCTTTTGTATATTTTCTATTTCCATTTTTATGTTTCCTATCCCTTTGTTGAAGTTCTCCCTGAGATCATTGAGCATGTTTATAACAAGTGTTTTGAAATCTGCATCTGGTAGATTGCTTGTTTTCATTTTGTTTGGTTCTTTTTCTGGAGCTTTGTTCTATTCTTTCATTTGGGACATGTTTCTTTGTCTTCCCAATGTGACTACTTCCCTGTGTTTATTTCTATGTATTAGGTGGAGCTGCTATGTCTCTGGTCTTATTATATTATAATAGAATGGCCTTCTGTAGTAGGTGTCCTGTGAGTCCCAGTAGCTCAATCTCCCTGGTCATTTGAGTCAGGTGCTCCCATGTGTCTCTCCTGTGAGTTGTGTGTGCCTCCCTATTGTAGTTGAGCCTTAGTTGCTATTTTCACATCAATGGGAGGGATTGACACTTAGGCTGATTTGTTGTAAGGACTGTCTGTGACTACACTGGAGGAGCTGTGGTGCAGGGGCTAACCTTATGGATCAGGATGTAGTGCAGGGGCTAACCTTATGGATCACTGCAATGCTTTGGTAGGGCTTTGGTGCCTGCCCATTCTGGCCTATGGGTGTGTCCCTTGCAGAGGCAGCCAGGTAGTGCTATGGCTGAGTCTGAAATTGGCCACTGGGTGTGCCTGCCCTGGGGCCTCTTGAGAGGGGCCTCGCTGCAGGCCACGTTCAGCCTGGCATGAGCCACAAAACAATCTGCAGATGGCAGCCACCCATGCTGGTCTTGGACGTACCTAGGAGAGGCTAAGCTGCCACTAGTTCTGGGCTTGGGGCTGCTCAGCAAGTGGTACTGAGTATGCCGAGTCCAGATGCTGCTTGTTTGTGGTTTGTGAACCTTTGAGAGATTTGAAGAATGCCTGCAACATGAACCAAGACAACTCATTTGTATAGAAAAGCCACTGGGAGTGGCTTGGGTGAGTCAGCAATTTGGGTGGTGTGCAGTTTCAGGGAATCACCAGAACAGGGTGAACAGTTTTAGCCAGGTTGATGGAGACTGAGATATGACAGCCACCTGTGTCTGCATGCTTGGTTAGGGGAAGGTTCAAATAAGAAATAATAAATTCTATCAGCACTTGTCAGGGAGAAAGCTGTCTCTCCGGCCGTCACCCTAAAGCCAGACAATTTAGTTCCTTCCCTTATATCCTGGGCACCTCTCAAGCTGCTGCCCCAGAGTGGAACTCAGAGTGAGTGGGTCCATCAGCAAGTAAGTCTATGTGTGGGCCCTTTAAGAGGAATGCGTGGGACTCCAGCAGGCCTTCATCTCACTTAGTCACAATCTCTGCTGGTGATCATAGCCAGAAGTTGTGGGGACTTCTCTTCCTGGCACTGGAACCCTGGGCTGGGAAGCCTAGTGTTGGGCTGGGACCTCTTGTTCTCTCTGGGTTACCTTTTTAGCTGAGGCATCTCTCCTGATTTTTAACTGCCATGAGGGGTGGAACCATCCTGTTTCCCATCTCTGCCCCTCCTGCCAGTCTTGAGGTGGCTTCTTCTGCATGTCCTTAGTTGTGGGACTTCTGTTCAATAAGAATTCAGGCAGTTCTCAATGATGGTTGTTCTGTTGTTTAGTTGTGTTTGATGTGGTCATGAAAAGAGCAACATACAGTGTTTACCTTCTCTGCCATCTTGACTGGGATATACATATGTATTCAAAGAATGTAATGGGCATATGTTCAAAGTATATATAATAATTTTATAAAATCAGAATTATACTGGTATTTCCTATCTACTTTTTTCCTTTTAATGTTAATAAGCATTTTCCCATAACATTAAATAGTCTTTGAAAACACACTGTAAAAGATACATGTTCTGTGAAGTGATATACTATAATTTGTATAATTTCTAAATACAGGTAATATATAATTTCTAAATATAGATTAGAAGATAAAGGTCAGAAAAATTAATTAACTTACTCAAAAACATCCAGCTAGCTTATGGCACAGTTAGGATTTGAACCTACATCTTTCTGATTATTAAGACCAATCCTGCAAGGTTGGAAGAATAAATGAATAAATGTCATAGGCTGATGCCAAGTACCTGACAGGTGTGGGTCCTTAATAAAGTTCTTTTCCATTCTTTCTGCCTTGCCTTTTATAGGCAGAGGGGTTTCTTGTGCCCTACTAGGGTTACCACTTCTGCCAGTGTTGGTTTGTAACTACCCTTCCACATAAGTTCTTGCTGCTTGAGCTGCTACTTCAGGAGCTCTTCCCTTAGGCACCCTCGAGCCTCTGCATGGTCTGCTGCCCAGTGTTCTGACTGATGCTCTTCTCCACCCTGGCTCTGCTTCTGTCCCCTTTGCATTCCCTGCCTGGGTTCCATGTGTTACTGTGGACCTGCAGTTCTTTGTATCCAGGTAATCTAAAAGTATGACAGAACCTTCCATAGAGGACAGGACTTGAACAGTTCAGGCAGCCAAAGTTTTCCAGTGCCCCTTTAAATGTAAAGTGATCAATCCAATGAGTTATTGTAGAGGCAGTAACTGAGTTTCAGCTGGGGAAAGTTGAGGGTCTATAAAAATCAGATAAATCATTCCAGAGATATATATCTAGAACTGTAAGTCACCCAGACACCAAAAGAAACAAATACTTCTCCAATTTCTTTTTTGGAAGTCACATCAGTGTGTGTGCATCCCAGAATCTGCATTCATTATTCCCTCCTGTACCTTTGGAGAGGACTGCAGATGGCATGGAGCCAGGAATTCTTAAGATGTATTTATGTTAATGGGGGCAGAGTGCTGGGGAAAGACAACAGAGAGGGTCAAAATGTCTTAGATTGTCCAGCTAGGGGCCAACAAGATGGTTTCTGGCTTAATTTCCATCTGTTTTTATGTTGTTATAGGTGATGTCCCACAGAGCACTGAGTTGTTGACAATTGTTTGGACTTCTGAATACTGTTGATTAGAATTGGAGACGCTTTTGTACATCTTCATTATGTTGATACTTTCCCAAAGGTGAAATTTTTGGTTCAGTTGTTGATTCAGGTGAGAGGGTTCATGGGTCTCCGAGGCAGTCAGGTGACCTGGCAGAGCGCTGGTTCTATGGACCAGGTGCCAGTTAGACCTGGGCTGACCAGCACCCCATCTGCAGCGGTTGGTCTCAGGGTACAGCTGTGCGTGGTTGCGTCCTGGCATGCTCTCCTGTGTTTGAGCCTCCTCCATACTACAGGCATAATGATAGACACTACCCCATAAGGTTGCTGTGAGCATTCAAGGAGCTGAGCCAAACAACACTCTGAGCACATCGCTCAGTATATAGTAAGTACTCAAATAAAAATAATGATTTCTCTCTCTCTGCTTAGTCTAAATTTAGAATATGTAATATGAAACATTGGAGAATGCTGTACTGAAAGCCAAGACAAGTGTAGGGGATGGAATTTAATCCTATCTGAGCATTCTGGGGTGGGTGAGCCAACAGGGGTCACAGGTGTAGCTGAAAGCTCTCCCTCAGGATTGAGTCCACTTATAGGAAAAATCTTTCCAGGTTATTTTGATCCTTAATTCAGGTGCATTTTCCTGGGGAACTGACCTAAGGGAGTCAGTCTTTCCCATTCACATTTCCTCTGGCCAGAGCTTTGGGATCATGGTTGGAATGGAGGCATTCAGGTCTTCTGAAGGAATTCCCCTGGTTCATGCATTAAGTTCACGAACTTGTCAAATCGAGAGCAGATAGCTAACAAGTCTGGCCAGAGGAGTCTAGGTGTTTATAGATGCTGGCCTTATCTGTGTGATGGATACATATGGGAAGAAGAAAGTTCTTGATGGGAATATCTTTCTGATATTTAGTGTCAATTCTTATGTCAAGTGTTAGGCTAAACAAGGGTTTCTCAACCTAGGCACTATTGACATTTCGGGCCAGATAAGTCTTTGTGGTGGGGGACTGCTCTGTGCATTGCAGGAAGTCTAGCAGCATGCCTGACTTCTACCCGCTAGATGCCAGTAGCTCCTGCCCCTCCCCGCAAGTTGTGAAAACGAAATGTTTCCTGGTTTTGAGGGAGGGCAAGATTGCCCCTGGTTGGGAACCACTGAGCTAGGCAATGGGGTTGCAAAATTAATCAGACTCAGTCCTTGCCATTGAAAATCTCACAGTTTAGAGGGGGGCCCCCACAAGCAGTGGGCCATAACAGCACAGTCAGGTTAACCAGGGCTGAATTCATGGAGTGGAAGACAAAATCGGTGGCGATGAGCAAGGAGGTGGCAGCACCTTCATTACTGTGGCTTTGGTGGGTGCAAAGACAAATGATACTATTGTAAACACAGGTCATTATTTTGAATACCAGTTTCGGCTTCCTGATGCCCACAGGGGCCAGACAGCACTACTTTTTATCCCTATAGCAAATGACCTCAGACCACTCTACATTTTGACTTCCTGTGTCTGCTTTTTATGTGTTAGATCGGGCAGCTTTCACTTAGTCTGTCTCTGGCATGCTGGCTCTTCTCTCGAAGTGCTGGTACTTGCTCAGGCCCCACCCAGATGGAGTGCAGGCAGGAGGGAAGTGGCCCAGGAGCTGGGTTTGCTGCATCTCACAGAATCAGCTCTCTAGGGTTGGGCTGGTTCACAGCAGTAAAGTTGGGGAATGACCACTTCAAAAAACCAAACAAACCTAAAGCATTTTTAATTTAACAAATTAAACTCCATTGATTTGATAAACAAATGTGAATTAAAATGATCTTATTAAACCAATATATTTAACTTTGTACCAGAAGAGAATTTATTAATGTCATTTTAAAACACACTAACTATTTTTTAATTTAACATCAAAATGGCTCATTGAACATCAGCTTTTTCTCTTAAACTAGAGTGAAGTTTTTCTCTTGAATAGATTCTGTGAGCTAGTTTTCAGAAGATTTAGTTTTCCTTAACATAAACTTAGAACTAAGGGGTGATCCATATCCAATTCATCATGCCAGTTGTATTTAGTTCATTGAATGCAGCTTGCTTCGATTTAACAGACCTCTATGGTGTCTACTATGTGACCAGCACAATCCCAGACGCTGGGAGAGAGATGCCTGCAGAATAGCCTCCTGACGAATGTGTATACACAGGACATAAGACACAAGCACTGTGCCTTTGGTGTGTTCATCCATCCCTCTAGCTAGTGTCAGGCCAGGAAGTGTGTGAATGGGTGAGGGGTCAGAACTATGGTGGAGAAGGATGAAGTGTCCTCCCTTGAGCAGCTGTGTGAGGACTGTGCAGGTGGTGGTCAAAGGAAGGATGTAGCAGAACGTGGCAGGGGTCTGAGTATCATGGGAATCCAGTCACGCAGGCAGGACCACCAGGCCCTCACTTAACTAAAAAACCCACCACCAGCACAACGGAGGACCAGACCAGACCAGACCAGACCACACACCTGGATCAGAAGAGAATGCTCAGCTTTGGGGCCCTCCACACCACTAGTTCATGAAAATCTGCTGTGGGAAGGAGGAACAGGGGCAAGGGGAGGGAGCATCCAGCAAAGAGACTACTAGCTGCAGGCATACCTTGGAGATATTGCAGCTGGGATGGAGACCTGGGAAGACAGTTGTGGACAATACAGTGGCGATGTTATCTGTGTACATCCGAGTAAAGAGGGGAGTAAATTTGTGACTCAGATATATATCATGTCATCTGCTCACATCTGTTGTTCATTTTCAGTATTTATTGAGTGAGTGTTGTGTTCTAATATCTATTGAGTAGCTCCTAAAGGGCAGGATTTGTGTTAGGCACTGGGGGTTAAAACAGTAAGACACTCACAGTCCTCACCCTCATGGAGATGGCACTCTAGCATGGAGAAGGCACCTGAAGAGATTATCTTTATTAGGTGCCTGTTGTGTGCCACGTGCTTTGTAATGCTTCTCAGCAACCTCATTTTGTGGATGGGGATAAAACAGCATTGGTCATATAAAGATAGAGCACAAGAGTTAGGGTGGATTTGGTACGCGCATGCGCGTGCACACACACACACACACACACACACACACACACACTCTCTGACAGGTGGTCACACATTCCCTTTTATCAGAGTTATCATAAATACTTCTCAGCAGCTGGAGTTTCTGAGAAACAACTTCAGAACTGTCTTAAAGTCCTACAGAAGGTCATACCTGGAGAGGTGTGAGTGGCACCTCTTTATCTGAGAGGAGATTCTACAGCATGGATCCCACAGGTGGCAGAAGGGGGCAATTTTGGCCCATGGACCTTTTATATTTGACTGCAGGCCTGGACTCCTCCCTCTGGATTTAAAAGGACAGGGAGGATTTGAAAAAAATAAATAATGGGAAGTTGTACACATCAATCAATAAGTTGGGAGTCGGTGGGTTTTGAGTGTTAAGCAGGCCTGCTCAATTGTTTTCCATGTGTAGAATTGTGTCACAATAGTGTTCATAACTGGAAATCTAGTTATAAGAAGATATACAATGCTAAATCCATTAAAATAAAGTTACCATGTTAGGAGCCAATGACCAAGGGCAAAGCAATCTTTATGCTAGAAAACATAGGCTAAGGAAAACCCTTAATATTAATCTTGGTGCTGAGCTTCCTGGTAGGCAAGGCAATAATGGAACCTGACAGAATGCATAGCCCTCAATGCAGTACAATGGACGAGAGGCTTCTATTTCTACTTTGTTTTATTTTATTTTTAGTTTTTTTTTAGTGCTTTGGGAGGCATTTATCACTTGAGTCTCTAGATAAGGGACATAGAACAGAATGGATAGTGTCTTTGCTAGCAATTTTACAAACAATGCAAATGTGATTCACATGACTGTTTCTTATATGGGCCCTGGCTGAAAGCCAAAAACATAAACAATGTGATATTCTACTTCAGTGAAAATTCTTCCATGGAAAGCTAAAATGATAGCATCCACACTTGGAGCTTCTTAGGGATTTGACTTGGTACAAAGTAGAGCTTTGAAACTCAAGAGGAATTTAAATGTGGTATTTCTTTCACTATCTTGCTTGCTTGTTTCTACTTAATTTTTAAGATGTAGCTCCAGTATCATCTGTTTCAAGAAACCTTCTCTGACTCTTTGAGGTCAAATTAGATACCTTACAATATGCTCCCCTAATGCCCTGTCCACCCCCCACGTAGAGACCCACCTCATTATACCTAATTATGTGTCTGCATTGTAGATGGTGAGATCTTGAAAGGTGGATATGACCTCAGGTATGTTCATAGTCCCAGGTCACAGAGTGACTTTGGAACATGATAGGTCTTCAAGGATGTTTATTAGGCATGCCAAAACCCAGGGTAGTTCTTGGAATAAGGACAGGCAGTATGTGGAATTGCACCAAATTGCTGGGTTTGGATTTGGACCTTTACCACTCTCTAGTTCTGCTACCTTGGAAGAATCATTCTGTGCCTTGTTATTCATCTGTACTAGGGGGCTAATGGTAGTGCTCACCTCAGAGGATTGTTGAGGGAATTAAGGGAATTGGTACGTGGAACATGCTTAATCCATGCTGGATACATAGGTATTGCTGTGTGTGTCATCTGCTGTGATGACTGGTGTCTTGATGTCCCAGCAGCAATTTTGCTAGGTTTAGTGGGAAGATGGGCTGAGGTGTGGTTCATGTTAAGCTAGGGACAAAGTGACCTGTCAGTCACTCAAAAGCAGCTTCTGTGCCCAGGCTCTTGGGCAAGTGGGGAACCAGGCTGACAGGTTGTGCTCATGGGCTGTCTAGGCTGCCTCTTTAGAGGCAACTCCCCACGTCTTTATCAGAGCTTACCATCCAGCCAAGCTGGGGCAGGTTTGTGGAAGGACATTTGTGATTTTCAGGTTGAAACTCCATCTTTAAGATTTCCAGCCTTTGGGTGATGTCTCACTCTGCCTCACTTTTCCTTGGGATGCAGTTGAGAGCTGTTTGGTCATTGGCAGACTTGGGATCATCTCTTGACTCAATCTCTTATTTTCTGTGTGACCTTGGGTGGGTAATATAATATTTACAGCCTCAACTGTCTCATACTTAATAATAGAGATGATGGTACCACCTGACCTGTTGTAAGGATTCGGTGAGGTCATCTATACAGAGTGCTTGGCTGGGACCTGGTATGTGGTCAGCACACAAAGTTAGATTTACCCTTTGTGAGACTTCACTTCTGTGAAGTCTTCACTGGCCATTTCTCCATGACAGGAACTCACATTAGAATTCATCTTTGAGGAAGTGGCCAGGAAAACTCTGGAGGCCTTAGAGTTTTAAGGTGGCTTATCCTAATCCAGGTCCCCAGTACTTGTGGGCAGGAATCATGTTCACCAACCTGATCCTGGAATTACAGGGGCCTCTGGTCCAAGCCCTGCCCACTGGGCCCTCCCACAGCAGGTAGGCAGCCTGGCACTGGGCTCAGGCCTGGCCAACATCACCAGCCAGCCTTGCTGGCCTCCCATCTGCCTGTGGACATCCAATCTAAGCCAAGCTTCTCACTGCCCTGTTCATACTAACTGCATTTCCTCCTCTGAAAGATACACAGGTATTTTACAAGAAAAGGATTAAGGGAAAAAATTAAATATTTTTTCATACTCGAGCAGAAAGTATCCCACTAGGAGTACTTTCAGCCACATTTTGGGGCAATATTGTAGACAACTTGGGCTCAGAGGAATTCGCCTACATACTTACTGTTATTTTTGAGGGCAGGGGCATGTTTTGCTCTCTCTTACCTTCCCAGTTTTGCTCATGCTCACTCTTCTTACCCAGGGTTTTAATGACCATCTTATATCTTTAAGTTTATCTAAACCCCCTCACCCTCCCAGCTCAGCCCCTTTATGAAAGCTTTCCTGTTCTTTCAGCCTGCTCTCACTTCTCTGTCCGAGGCCCCTCTGGACAGCTTACCCATGCGTGAACTATGGGCCCCTCATCCTGTTCCTCCTGCCAGACCTGCTCTGATCTTCCATGGCTTTCTTTTTTGCCCACAAGCTCACCTTCAGTGAGGACAGGGCGCCCAGAAAACCCTCAGCCTGGATTTATGTTGAAGGAGCCCAGATCTCTGTATTCTATAGATTTTTAAATCATTCATCTTTCTAGAAGGATGTGTTGATCAAAGCGAGCCAGTGTGTTTGAACTATTTTTTTGAACAGGCTATTATAAATCTGCAGACCTCATACACGTCCGATTGATGTAATGTCAATCCTAAGGTTACTGATGGATGCTCCCTTCTCCTTACCTAGGGTTGCCTGATGTATGCTTATTTAAATGGGCTGTGGAATGAAGTTGTAGGATAAGAATGTGATGTCCTTCCCCTGAAGGAGTGATAAACAGAGCCTGAGCCCAAAATGTGCTTGTGGACTTGATCAAGAATTCTCTGTGAAATCATACCTGTGCAGTTGCTTGATCTTCCAAAGAACACGCCACCCCAAACAGCCCGCAGGGGTTCAGATTAGAGCAGAGAAGAAGCTGTCCCTTTCTCATCCCAAAGTTTGGGCAGGCAGTCTCCCCACCCCACGGCTTGTGAAAATAAGGTCTGTACAAGAAGTTTGGGAGTTTAAGTTCTCAGCTAGCTTTCTAGGCTTGGTGCAGGAAAACAACATTCCTTTCATTTTTGGTTCTGCTGCCGACTTGCCCTTTTTCATCAGCTCCAGTACAGGCCGTGGTTATCCCCGCTATATTTTGCTCCAGTGTCCTTGTACCCTTCGGCATTCTTAGCTGCAACAACAAAAATGTACTCTGGTTGGCTTGAGCCAAAGGTGTTTATTGATTTCTGATTGATTGGACAGTTCCGATTGGTTGCCCATGTTTATTCCCTCTTTCCCCTAAACTATTCTAAAATGACAGCTATGTTAAATGTCATAAATCCACAAGGTTAAAGAGCACATAGGTGGAATCAACAGGGTGAGAGCTTGGGGCTAGTGTTTGAAGACTAGGAAGTGGACGGGGGAAGAGTGGCTGGATCAGCAGGGTAAGGATGCTATAATCTCAGAGTCTGATAATAAAGAGACTATTTGGCAGTGAGCTGGTTCAACCTGCTCTGAGAGTCTCAGCCTGCAGAGACCCCAGGAAGTGGGATGAGGCAGGTGTCAGAAACTGGGGAAATTAAGCAGAGATTTGCATGGTGGGTAGTGGGACATTTACTTCCTTTTCCTGACCTGCTCTCAAAATGCCAGCTGCTGAAGTATTCCCCTCAGGAAGGATATTGAAGGAATCTTTTCTGGAGAATCTGAGCAACTCTGGAGAAAAGACCTCCAGCTGCTGATATTGTGGAGGAGAGAGGTGTCTTCCTTATAAAGGCAGGGAAGCCCGGCAATCCACCCACCCACAAACCACACCATGCCCAATAGAGCTTTTGAATGAATGGAGAAGTGAAGTTCATTATGTATTTGAGGAAAGTCTTTTATATGAGGTCTGAAAATTAATTTCACAAACTCATCCTAGAGAAGGTGCTGCATACCACTTTGCTGAATATCACTATGGTCACCTTTGAAGTACTCCCCTTGGGAAGCTATGCACTGATGCCAGCACCTAGTCCATCCATCAAAGCACTTTTGGAACTCTTTCTGGAATGGTCATCAGAGCTATGGGTGTACTCAAAATCTGACAATTAAGTTTGTGAACTTGTCATTGTGCACTTACATTGGCAGCACTGTACAAACAACTTGGTAAGGTATCATAACCTTGGCAACTTAATTGTCAGGTGCCACAACAGCTCTGATGGCCATTCCAGAAAAAGAGTTCCAAAATTGCTTTGAAGCATGGACTAGGTGCTTGCTTTGGTGCACAGCCTCCGAAGGGTAGCACTTCGAAGGTGACCATAGTGATATTCAGCAATTAGGTATGGAGCACTTTTTTCTAGGATGAGTTCATGAAATTAATTGTCTAACCTTGTATAAATGAGAGAATACAAAATAAACAAATGAACAATCCAGGACACACTTAGTTTAGGGAACCGAAGAAAATATCAAAAACTCTCCTATTGTTTATCTTAAAAGAGAAAAAGAAAATCGCAACCTTAACTCCCTTTTAGAGAAACACGTGCAACTCGATGCCACATTCATTTAATTTTGCATAAACACGCTCTTTGAGGCTGAAGTAAATCTGATTGGTTTCAATGTGAAAATAAAATATAAAAACTGTTTTAGCCTCTAATCCTAATGTAACAGAAATGTATATGCTGACCAGTAGCTAATCATTACTTTTTCATGTGGCAAACTTTGAGGGTAAGGTTCAGAGTATAATGCATGAATTATCTCATGGCAAACGCTGCAGCCACAAACACCCCAGCAAGTATTCTCAGGGCAAGCAGGTTAAGACATTAACGGGATAATATGAAAAAACAGCGAGCACAGAATGGCAACTGAATATTAAAAAGAAGAAGAAGTGAAATTTTAAAAATCCAGTTGAAAATGCAGTTGAGAACAGTGAAACAAGAAATAAAGAAGTATAAAATGCAAGAGAAAAGTTTACAAAAATGAAGGGCTCAAGCCAGGAAGTTCAATATTCTTCTAAGAGAAATTCTAGAAAGAGTACAGAAAAAAAAATAGCAGAGAAAAGGCAAATATCAAAGAAATAAACAAGAAAATGTCTCAGAACTAGAGGACATGTGTCTCCAGACTAAAACGTCCTACCAGGCATTTAGCTCTTGGTGAAAATAAACGAAAAGCACACCCACATCGAGGCACTTCAGGATCAGGGTTTGGAGTGCAGGGGTGAGGAGTGGTGAGGCGGGGTGGTGGGGGTTAGGGGTAGGGTGGTGGGGAGAGGGAAAGGAGGAGGAGGAGGAGAAGGGAGGAGGAAGAAGTGCAGGTCCCATAAAAGGAATAGGAATTAGAATGGCATCAGATGTTTAAGAGTAACACTGGTGCTAGAAGATACTGGAGAAATATGGTTTCCATGGAAGAATTAGTATTACCCTATTCAGTGCTAAGTAAAAACCATCAATCAATAGGATAGCAGAATTTAAAAAAAATGTCATACGTGCAAAACTCAAAAATGTACATGCTATCCATCTTTTCTTAGGAAGATAATGTAAGATGGGCCTCAGAAAAATAAATCAACCAAAAAAAAAAGCAAAAACAAAAAAAAAGAAAAATAAATCAAAATAAAAAAGCATAAAAGTAAGCATCAGATACAGGGAATCCAACCAGCAGAGCAGAAGGAAGGGTCTCAGGACAGTCCCTGGTTGCAACTGGAGAGCCGGGGACAGAGGACTCTGAGAAGCTATCTCCAGGGTGTAAGGAAACTCAAAGACTGTTGAATGTGGTTGAGCATTTGGACAATACATTATGGAAATGGTATAAATAAATACACATCCAGCCCAATCTTTTGAACACAAGAAGAGCAAATGTTTATAAGCAGGGAAATAATGTAATTGTTGTCCACTACTTGGCTTAGTAGGAAATAGTATTTTCATAATATAAAAGTCAATACTTTTGATATAATTTGTAAATTGTGACACAACTAGGTTGGGGATATTGTGAAGGGAAATGAAAGGATGAGGGCTTGCATGAGACATTTAAATCCTCATGACTGTACCAGGAAGATAACTGATAATGGTAATGTCTAAAATTGATCAATCAAGTACAAATACAGCAGTATGAACATATGATGAAGAAACGGAAGCACATCTCAAAGAAATTGCTAGAAGAGTTATACGTGTTTACCTCTGGAGAGAAGGACTGGGACCAGGGACAGCCATTTGTCAAAAGAGGCCTTTTAATATGGCTTGGTTTTTGAACTGTGATTCAGAGTGGAATAATAGGTTTGTAAGCATGATTTATGATTGTCAATTGTGCTTTGAAATTACTCTGTTTATTCTTCCCTTTAAAAATGGATTATTCTTATTCATCATATTGGTCTTGCCGGTGTTTGCTATTTAGATTTTAAAAATCACTATTATTTTTCCTATTGCTTTTAAAAAGTTTTAAAACAGAGTTAATAAGAAATAAAAGAAACTTATTCAAATATTATTGGGCAACCCACAGAGGTGGGTAGAAGCCTGGAGAACCAGGGCTGAACACCTTTGGTATATTGGGATGTGGTTACCCCTAGGCACTGTCTGGATAAGACCATTACTGGGCATACAACACTGCCCTTGTCACTGGATTGACTTTCAGTTGGATCTTTGGCTCCCTCTCTCAAGATTCAGGGGCATGCTCTGTGCTAAGCCTAGGTCCTGTGCTGTCCCATGCCTGCTGGAGAGAGGAACCTTCTCTCTACGTCTGGCCAAGGCACACACAGTGGGTGTCTCCACAAATCATGGATTTTCTGATATTGGGTGGCCACAATCTTAAAACTGTCTCTTACTGCCATATGGACACCCTTTCTTCCAAACCAGTGGGTTCCCCAAAGCATAGGGAACCTGCTTGTAGAATTTTAGAATATATCGAGATCCAAGCATTAGTCTTGTCTTGTTCTCAGAGTTTTCAAGTGGAAATAAAGAAACCTGGAGAAGTTACATGATCTAGAGGAAAAGCAGGGGGTAGGACCCAGGTTTCCTTCACATATACTTCTCCCTTGGCTGATCAACATGGGGCTGGCCTGGTGAGATTCCTCCCTTTTACTAAATCAGAAGTGAAGTAGATAATATTACCAGGCAGGAAGAGGTTCCAAATTGGTCTGAACAGTTTGGATAGAGTGGTGGCAAGATTCCAACACATGGAATTTACAAGGATAATGTGAAGCCTTCCAGTTAGGCTTAGAGCCCTCTGAATCAGTGCAGGGTATAGAGGGAAGGGGTGTGTGTGTGTGTGTGTGTGTGTGTGTGTGTGTGTACATGAAATTCATAATTTTAAGAAATGTGTCCTTGGGGATTGAAAGTGAGGCAGCAGGGTGCGTGCTGTGTTGTCCCTGGGGATGCAGCGGCTCACCCTGCACCAGTAGAAGCAGTAGTGGTTCAAAGGTGAGGATGGAGGAGTTCCTGTCCTCCTGCCATTTCTGTTTGGCTTCCAGCCTTCCTAGGTCACTGGTCCTACAGTTGGAGCCACTTGCATGTGTCTGTAGATTTAGCAGCCATTACTCATTCTTACACTGGAGAATGGGGACTCTAGGCTAACTTGATACTGAGTAACCTGCCTTGTCCTGTGCATCTTCACCTTCTGCCTCAGGTGAGCCCTTGCCTTATCCCCATTTATTCCCATGATTACTCCTCTCTCCCAAACTTTTAAGACATTCCCCTTCAACTTCCTGCTGCACAGGAGGTTACAGTTGAATTCATATTCTTCCTCATTAAACCTGACCCACCTTCTGTCTTTTTGTAATTACATTGTCTGATTCCTTTATCTCCTCCATATATAACTTCTCCTCCTCCTTTATCTCACTCGGCCTTCACTGATGACCATGTTCTGCCAGCATTTTCTTTCTAAACATTTCAAATTCCATCCCTTCCTCTCTAACTTAGTGTCCTCACTCTTTTCTGGCCCTCATCACTACTTTTCTGGATTGTTGTAAGTGCTTTCTAGCTGTTTCTCTAAACTTATCATGCATGTGAAGATCTTCTCCACATGGCCAGTCTGACCTATGTAAAATCCAGACCTGACCATAAACTTTGCACATGAACTCTCTCTTCTGGTCTCCAAGGCCTGGAAGCACCATTCACACCATTCTGTACTGTCCCTTGAAATATCAGTATGTCCCTTGAACAAAGAAACTTCATATTCTGGGGAGATAACTTTGATAAACACTGGGTTCAGCCCAGTAGGACAGTTTTCTGTGACATGAGGATTTTTTTATTAGTATGTTTTGTGCTTTGTTAATGTAGGGATATAAATTCAGTATATATCAAACTTTCTGACCACAGAATTTTTTTTAACAGGACAACTTTTAGCATCTCTGGTGAGAGTTTGCCAGGAATTCCATTACAAAGTAGCACAAACTAATTTAAACAACAGACATTTATTGTCTCACTGTTCTGGATGTTGGATGTTCAAGATCATGGTGTTAGTGGGCTTGGTTTCTTTTGAGGCCCCTCTCTCCTTGGCTTGTAGATGGTGTCATCTCAGTGTGTCCTCAAATGGCCTTTTCTCTGGGCACATAAATTCCTGGTGATTCTCACTCTTGGAACACCAGTCACATTGGGTTAAGCTCACTTTAATGGCCTCATTTGTCTTAATCACCTTTTTAAAGACCTTATCTCCAAATACAGTGACATTCTGAGGTCCTGGGGATTGGGACTTCAACACATAAATCTGAAGGGGCCACAGTTTGGCTGGTAACATTCCAAGGACATTTCTGTTAGTATCCTTCGTGATTCTTCAGGGTAGGGATATAACTGTAGTGTATCTCAAACCTTCTGAGTATAGGGCTTCTTCTGTTTCTTTTTCTTTCTTTTTGTTTTTGTTTTTGTTTGTTTAACAGGAGAACTTTTAGCATCTCCTAAGCTGCTTCTATTCTGTAGAACATAACCTGGGAACTCCCAACTTACAGGGTACAAGCCAGGCCCCACTGCTCAACATAAGGCCATACTCTTTGGACTTGGAGGGATTTCAGATCATCATTCACACCTCTGCTACTGATCCCCCCTCCCTGATTTTGAGCCATGGCATGACCAATAGTGGGGACGCTTCACATGCACATTTAACTCTATCAGGCACAGACAACGCTACTTGTGCCTCATCAACACCAATGGGCAGAGTAAAGCTTGACACAGTGAGAGAACCTGATGGAAAGAATGTGTACGCCATCTTCAGTCTTCTCTACATGGCCAGTGTGACCTCTCGGGAACGCAGATCCAACTATATAGTTTCCATCTTAACTTGCAAGGCAGGAAGAGGTTGCAATGCTGTTTGGATAGAACAGCGATCTGACAGGACAGGGTAAGGAGCAAGGCATTTGAGGGCTAAGCACGTGGGTGATGGTGGAGTCAATACACTCAGAAAGAAGATAAAGTTCTAATTGAGGGCCATAGAGAAACGCTGATTAATAAAGATTAGAGGAACTCATACAGGGTTCTTCACATTAATTATATTTTCTGTGCTATACTTTATCCATGAACTAAGACATCTTCATGACTAATTTTGATTATAATTGATTTTTGCCTTATTTAGTAACTTTAGAATCAAGTCCTTATTCACAAGATGTGAAGATGTGACTCAAACACTATTCCCCAACTGAATGCCCTGTCTCAACTCCAGGCTTTGGGCAAAAACTAGGCTGCTAGCCATGCCCAAGTCTGGGCCCCTGGGCACAGGGTCTTTGTATTTGGAAAAAAGCTGTCTCGGAGGCTATAGTGTAACTTACAGCGAGGATCTTAAAGAAAGTAGATTCTTCCTTCCTCTTTTCACTGAGTTTGCAACATCCTTTCTCTCTCCTTCCCAAGACCTCAGAGCCCCTGCCATAGCCTGTGTGGGTCATTTTCTGGGCCAGGGTCCCAGGCTGAGTGCCAAGGTGAGCAGCTGTGTATGCCCCTGACTCTCCCAGCACTGGGCACCTCCCTGCTTTCCCATGTCACAAATCAGGGAGCCCTTCCCTGACAATTCTATGAGCCAGGGAACTCCTCCAGCTCTTGTCTCCAGAACTCAAAAGAAGATTTTTTTTTTCTATTCCATTCTCCAAAAAGTCAGGCTCATAGAAAAGGATACAGATTATACCCAGAAGCTCTTATCAGCTTGGCAAAGAGTTGCTGCTTTCAACTTTATTGTCTTAAAAAGAATTCAAATGCTTCCATCTTTTAAAAACAATTTAGACTGAAGAAAGAAATTAGATCCATGTGGAGAAGCGGCTTGCCTGATTTCGAGGATTTAGAGGGGTTGAGAGACTGAACTTGAATGCTCATGCTTTAATTGAGCAGTCCAGGCAATGTGGTTGTTCTCTCAGTGGACATCTCCCTGTGGGTCTGGGTCTCTGGGTCTGATGGTCACACTTGGGTGCAGGCCTATGGAACCTTACAGTAGTTCTGGGAGGGACATTCCTGCCCCAAACTGTGGCCACCTCCTTTTTCAGCAGCACCCGATGCTGTAGCTCCAATGAGCTCGTCTTTGGATGCAGGCAGTGGCTTCCTGAGCTCCAGGATAAATGTGCAAATACCCGTGGGAAGGAGAAGAAAACACTTCTAATCAGACTGTGCTTTGCTCATATCTGGAAACTGCTTGAAGCTGGAGCTGAACAGCAGTGTATGAGAAATGGCTCAGCGCAGCCACCTGCCACCCAGGAGCTGGGTCCCCTGCCCTCTGGGGGACCGTGTCGTTAGATTGTTCACAGCCCCATTGCAGAGGTTGGCGGCTGCTCCCACCAAACCAGAGCAGGGTGTGAAGAAGCAAAGAAGTGATTGGTTCTGTTGTCCATCTTGGTCCTCAAACAGGATTCTGCGGCAGTGTCCCTGTGGCCTAGGGCCGGGAATGACTTTCTCCTTCCTGAGATAAGATGGGACAGAGAAACTGGCTTCCCTTACCTCCCGTCAGGACACAGCCTGGGTGTCTGTGACAGTGAGAACAGGAGGGCCTTCTTTGGCTTCTGTGCCCTCCAGGTGGCAGAGAGACTATGGAGTACTGGTTAAAATCCAAGTACTGGTATCATTGGCGCTGCCTGGCTGCCCTTCTCGGAGTTGATCTCATTAAACAGATCGTGCCTGTAAGCAGACTCCATTTCATTTTTCAGCTGATATTATCGTTTCTTCATAAATTGTCCACATGTAGCATATTCTCACTGTTTGTTACAGTAAATTGCACTTCCTGCATAGCCCTGGAACCCGTCTCTATTTCATCTGAAGGATTCACAAATGATCTGTAATGAGTCTTCATCCCGAGAGGCTGTGAGCTGGCCCTTCTGCCCTCGGCACAAAGTGGGAAGGTGGTTTGGAAGAGCAGTTTACCTCACATTTGGTAAACAGTTAGGACTGAGGCCAGGGAGTTCTAATGATTGACTAGAAACGATTCAGATCTATCAGATTTTTACATGTATTTAATTAATTATGCTTTCTTTTCTTCAATAGCAATCTCATAGTTCTTCTGAGATCAAAGCTTGTATCAAGAAAAATCTAATGATGAGCACTCTCTCCAGTGTGACAGTAATATATTTTTAAATGCCATTGATTGACCAAACCAGTCCAGAACTTACTATATTATTAAACAGGATATATTGGAAACTTTATGAGAAGGTTCGCCACTCAGCACAAATGAAGGAATAATTATATCCCCATAGATAAGTGCTAAAATTATATCGTGTTTCCATCCGTTTCCAAAGATCACACTATCTTGCACTTATTCACCTTTTGTAATACATCTTAGGTTCTCTCAGATGTATAGAAAAAGGGTGCTATTTTCAAATACAGACTGTACTTACTTTGCATGGCAACCCAAAATGAAGTGCATGTTGAAGCTGTGCAAGGTGAGGACCAAGGTCCCACATGCGTGGGTTTCTGTTAATGTCGTGCTGTGTAGAGCAAGGTTGTTTGCATGTCAGTATTCCTTTTGACTGTATGGAGCTTCTTATTTATATTCCTGGGCTTCCTCATGCTGAGCATCGGGGAAATAATGCAAGACTGTGAATCCACCTGATCATTCATCCCATACATACCTTTTGAAGATCACTGCCTGCCAGGTACTGTGCTCGGCAAGGGGCTGTGCAGTAACTAGTCCAGGCCTTAGCCCCTGAGGAGCTAACCTGAGGGCCTGAAAGCTGCTCTCCATATACAGAAATCCTTCAGCAACCAGAGGACCACCTGGTGGGGCAGGGGGTGGCAGGAAACTCCAGAATCCAGAACTCAGCTTTACAGAAGCCCCTGGGTCTCCCCAAGTCCACTGCCCAGTCCTCACCATTGTGTGTATCACCTTCCAGCTCAGTTCTTGCTTTTGCCTTAAATAGATACCAAAAATGCTGAGTGTGAGTTTGTCTTCTCTTGGTCCCCAAGCTGGCATGAAGCACTAGGAACTACATTGGCTGGTTGCATTGACTTGCTGGGGGACTTTGGGAAAGTGTCCCCACCTGTAGGCTCAGATCAGGGGCTGTTGTGAAGACTCAGTGGGTGTCAAGTGGAGAGGGCTTTGCTCAGGGTCCGGGTGGAGGAGGACCTATTCAGTGTCAGCAAATGCACCCTGCCTGAACCAGCCCTCACCTCCATCGTCTTCCAGCCAGCACCTTCTCTGTGCAGGCTCAGATCTTCCATAGCAAAAAAGCCTTCTTTGCATCCCCCAGAGAGGTGTCTGGAAGCTACACAGGGTTAATTCTCCCACACCTTCCCCAGATGGTCTTGTGTAGCTGAGGCTGATTGCTTTTCTTCACTGTCCTCAAGTGACCAACTCCCCGCCTACCCCCACCCCTACAGATACATGTGCTTCCTGCTTCTGTGAGGGCCCTAGGCTTTAGGGAAAAAGCTCCAGCAGAGCGATACGTGAGGTGGGACAGGTAACTCACACTTGGTCAGGAGGGGCCATCTCCTGGAAAAGGCTGGGAGAAGAAACTGGAAAAGGGACCCACATAGGGTCCACGATTCCCCAGTGGCATCCAGGAGTATTGTGGCTTCAGATGTAGGGGCCATAAATTGGGGGAAATATTAAGGCAGTTTTCCAGTGAAAGCAAGTTTTCTAGAGGTTCCAGGCGCAAGGCTGGGGTATGTAGAAGTAGCTGGGCTGGAATCTCGGGTCCTTTTCCTTGAAAAGGCAGGTAAGCCCGGAGTGGCCTGAGATAGTTCAGAGGTAATCACAGTCTCCTTGTGGTCCTGGCAATGTGTCTGAAACTTAGGCCTCATGGTGGCTGCTTGGCTGATTTCCTTGTAAGTGGGTTCTTCGAATCAACCATAGTCTTGCAGTCAGCTACTCCCCTTCCTTGCAAATGGGGGGCATTGCACTCCCTCATGCTCAGAGGGGTCACGTTGCATAGAGGGAGTTGTTCCTAAATAGTACGTTGCTGTACAGACAGCAGTGTGTCTTTAAACTTAGCTCCATATTGGTCCTTGGGAAAATGCCAGGCCCTGCGCTCCATGGGGGTCATGGTCTTAAGTGTTAAGAGTTGGGATTTTCAAAAGATTGAAATCGGTGATTGTCAGCAAGCTTTCATTATCTCAGGCTCCCAGTATTGTGTGTGTGTGGGTGCCTAGACAAGTGGTCAACAATCAACACATACAAAGATAATTGGTGGCATTTGCACTTTGTAAAAGAAATCCTCAGCAATGTGGCTGGAAGCTTCCACGTGGAGGTTGTTTCCCCTCCATTCACTTTGTTTAGGCAGAGATAAAGTGCAACAGGCTCCTACTTAAGAAATGCAAGAGCAATAATGACCTCTCTCAGGTTTATGACAACAAGTTAACCTGGGAAGGGAGGCACTGCTACCCGTAATGGCGTTTTCTCAGTTAGGAGAAGAAAAGATCATTTCGTTCACATTGTCAGGGACAAGGCCCAGGCCCAAAGGTTCATAATACTTGCAGTGACAGTTGTTTGTGCCTTGTGGGGATCAGCATGACTGAGGGAAAAGAACACAGGCTTTGGAGACAGATGGACCTGAGTTTAAATCTAGTCTCTGCCGAGTACTAGCTGAGGGGCCTAGATCTGGGTCTCAGTTTCCTCTCTGTGAAAGGGGAATGAGAATGCGGCCCGCTGGGAGGCCATGGAGAGTTACGTGGGGCACGTGGGCTATGAAGTGGAGGAGATGCTGTTCTGAAGTACCTGGCTGGGGGCTTGGTGAAGGCAGGCTCCTAATGCCTTTGGGAACGACTCAGATTTGCTCTTGGCGAAAGGCTGAGAACACAGAGGAAGGGAGCCAGGATGGAGAGCCTTCTTCCAAGCCCTCAGCACCCCTGTCTTCTCTGCTTCTGGTGTGTTGAAATTAGGATTGATCCTCACCTCTGTGTGGTCAGGAGCCATTGCCAGCCCTCCCTGGTCCTGTCCAGTTGAGCTGGCCCATGCATGTCATTCCCATCAGTGTGAGGGGCTGATTTCTGTGCAGAGTGTTTGGGAGCCAGGAGCTGGGGCTTGGTATGTACCTATTTCCCTATGGAAACCATGGGACCAGGGTGACTAGGTGGCCAGGACAGAATTCAAATATATTCCTGGCCTCCAATAGACCTACTGATGGCATGTTGGAGTCCTGCGTCACTTATACCCCAAATCTGTGGATTCCATTGGCCATGGGAAAGGCCCCCCTGAAGTTCACATAGGGGTTGCTGCTCATAGACAAGTAGACACATTCCCTTCCCCAGGTGTGGGAAGGACAGCTGCTGTCTACTTCCCTTAATAGGGGTCTACCCATGACAGCATAATTTTTTCTCAAGAAGGTGGCATGTAGGTGTCAGGACTTGTGTAACCATGCAGCTCTGTCTCTGTAGGTGACGTCTCTCCCCACTGGTTGCCCGTGCCCACCATCCCAGCCCTTCGCATGGGCTATGTGCCACCCAAAGCCTCTTGGGTCTCCTTTTATATTTAAAAGGGACTAAGATAGGAGTCAGCAAGATCCTTCAAAAGTTCCTGCCTCCTCAGCTCTTCTTCTAAAGTTCTGTGTTTGCCAGTCTATCGATGCCAGGCAGTTAGGCTTGATGGCTTAGTGAGGGCTTATAAGATTCACAGCAACAACCTAACCAAGGCTGTCATGCTGAGCCCAGGTGTTGCGCCACTGCAACGATCCATCAGGGTCATTGAGATCTCGTTCCTGCCTCTGCAGCATCTATGTGAAGCTCCTCAGTTGATCAGGCCTCTCCTGCCTCCCACTGCCTTGCTTTGAGGGTTTTCCCACAGCCATGGTGCACAGCTCCAGGGCAGAAGGCCAACTGCAGGGAAGTGGCCTCTGTACTTGCTGAAGATGATTGACTGGGACCCCACCCTGAGCAGGAGGATACCCACCCCCTGTGCCCTGCGCACCCAGCTCATGGCACAAAGGGGCTGCCCTACATTGTTTGGTCAGCTCAACACTCACTTATCTGCAGGTGCTGACAGTTATGCAGGTGAATACTTAGATGTGGTGGAGATGGGGTGGGGGTGCGGTAAGACATGTTGTGCTGCTTTGAAGGTCTGTGGACTTGTGGAGAGGCAATGCTCGCCACACTTGCCGTGGGTATTTGTTGCCAGTCTTCTTGCTGTTGTTACCTCCATGCTGGCAGGGGATGAGGCTCCTGGTTCACACCCATATGCAGGAGAGTTAGTACAGCTGCTGGTGTGTGAAGGAAGGAAGGAATGCATGACAGAGTATGCACTTCTACACATTCAAAAGACACCGTAGAATGCCAACCAGGTAGGAGACAGCAGTGGAAGGAATGGGGAGGACTTTCCTGTAAACCGATCCTCTAGTGAGCTTCTTCCTGGGCTGGAAGCTTCACATGCAATTTCATTTAATTCCCACAATAATCCCTCTAGGGTGGGAGGCGTTGGTCTCAGGTTGGGCTCCCGGAAGCAGATTCTGAGGTAAGAGTTAGTGTGACAATGACTTATTAAGAAGTGTTCCCAAGGGGAATTAAAGAAAGACAGCAGGGGAACTGAAACATGGAATAGGGAAGTGAAAGAAGCCAGGGAGGCCAAGTGAAGCACTTTTGGCTCATCCTACAGAGAGATTCTGAAAACAGATGTGCTCACACATGGAGCGGTTCCCATCAGGGAATAGGACAGCTGGGATTTGTAGATGCAACAACCCTCAATGCTTGGGAAGTGCTGTGAATTCCCAGGCATCCTGAGTGCCAAGCAGGGTTCCGGCAGCCTCACCCAGGGGTGTCTGCCACAGAGAGTGAGTGTGCACGGGAGCCAGTGTGCTCCAAGGTCCCAGTGGGATTTGCTGGGACACGTGCAGACTGACAGCACTGTTGGCACTTGAACTGCCAGTCAGAGAGGTGGTGGAATAGTTCACTCAGGAGCACTCAGCTACGCAATGGCCAAACTGGGATTTGAATGTGCGCTACCTGCCTGCATCCTCCTTACCTTGCTCACGAGATAAAAGAGGCTTCCATCACCTCATGATTGGGGAGAAAGCGGGAAAAGACAGAACAGGAATTAGTGGTGCTTGGGAGACACTGCCCACTGGGCTGTGAGCATTTAGGGCTCTTCCCACAGAGCTGGCAGCTCTCCAGTAATTAGGAAGGGTGCTGTTCTTGCCATATCTGCAGTAGCTTCTAACCATCCATCTCAGCTTCTGTGTGAGTTGCACCCTCTGGAGAAGGCTGCAGCCAAATGCCATTTATCTCTGTGTGGGGAAAAGAGGCTTAACAAATTAGCTGATGTGTAATTGGTGAGGGAAAGTAGGACAGGGAAGTTGGCCAGTTGTCCTGTGGGGTTTTCTGGTCAATTTTCTCCATCAATATTCTCTGTGCATGAATCTGAGCTCAGGTGTAACGACCCCTTAGAGGAACCACAGCTCCCGTCTGCTCCCCAGGAAGTGTATACAACTGAGTCAGGTTCTCTGCACTGCTGGCTCCTGTAGAGACATGTAGAGGACCTCTCACCTGCACAAGTGCACTAACACCTTCAGAATCACAGAACTACACATTCTGGAGCAGAGCTCTCAGGCTTTGGAGGCCAAGAGTTGGGGTCGGAGCTCTGAAACAATATAGGAGCTCAGGCATATTACCATTCCCAGGGAATTTAGGATTCCTAAGAGTGGTGCTCAGGGCTCCACATTTTAAAAAGCTCCATAGGAGGTTCTTAGATTGGTGAAGGTCATCAAGAAGATGTGACCACTGGTTTGACCCATGAGCTGGACCCCGGCAACTGGAAGCTTCCCACTCCCTCCTGTGCTTGGAATGTGTACTCTGCTTGCCTCCCAGGTGGTAGAATCTGCTCAAAGACACAGCCTTGAGATAGAAATGTGCTGGTGAGACCATTTGGACTGGGTACATGACTGAACCCAGTTAAAGTCTCTATATAAACTTTAAGACTCTGGTGGCTGGATATGGACTATTACTGTCTTGCAACCACCCAAGACATGCCTGTAAGTAAGTTCCCTTGCTTATTAAACATGTTACCTTCTAAGCTGGAATGGGCTTCCTTTTTCTTCAGTCTCTCTCTGCCCTCTCTGTATGGGGGCCAGTTTCAGACTATAACCTGAAAGCTCCTGGCCAGATTTGCAGAACAACACACCTGTACTAGTCACTGCTGCAGAATGTCATTGCATGGTGGCATCTCACCCATGGCCCACCTCCATGCTGATACTTAGGTACTTTTCACTGCTGTCCACCTTCCACTCAGGCACTTCACATGAGGACTCACTACTCCTGAGGCAGCTCATTCCATCTTGAACGCTTTGGAAAGTCAGAGAGTTCTCTCTTACATTGAGTTGATATCTGCCTCCATGATTACCGGAGACCTAAATCAACCCTCTCAAAGGCTGCAAAGAATAATTCCAGTCTGTATTGCACATGACAGTTCTTCATGCATTTGAGGATATTTATACTATTCTGTCTTCTAAGCACCCCTGTGTATTTTAACTGGTCACCAGTTTTCACTTTTTTACTCCATGACTGATTCCATTCTTCAGTGTTCTCTATCAAGCAGGGTGGCCCGTAGTCAACCCCTCAAGGGGCAGAAGAGACCCATAGCCTTCTTTCTTTTCATGGGTCTTTACTCAGTGGCATAGCTTTCAGGTATCATCTCCCTGTTTGCCCTTCTGCTCCCAGAAACCAAGTGTAGGACTTTGAGACTGCCTTGTCAAAGCACGTCTCTTTAGATTCAGTTCAGTGTTTCTGAGATGTTATCACCACCTCCTAACTCTGTATCACGTGCATATTTGATGAGTATGTCACTAATTTCCTCTATGTGAACATTAACCCTTTCAGTGCTGAAAAATTTATTTCCTTTCGTCCCAGTGCTGAATATTTTGTGCGAAATTTGGGCCAAAATATGAATTTCACAAGGGATCAATTATAGTTGCAGTTTATGTTTGTTTCTTCATAACTACCCTATAAATGAACTAAAACAACTAAATAACAAATAAAACTTGCAGAAAACATGTAGAGGCACCCAGCCCCTATGGTTGACTTCAGTCGACAGCTGCACCAAAAGGGTCTAAAGTGTTGGTCATGGAGGCAAGTCGGAGCCCAGCAGTGTACTGCAGGGGGCTCTCAGAGCACCCAGTGTTCATCCATGTCTCCCTCCCCTTCTTTCTCTAGCCTCTGGACTTCTCAAGATGTTCATGAAGTCTGCATGTTGGAGACAGGCCCTGGGCTGCTCGGCCGTGACTCCACTCCTTGGTGCTCTCCTTTCTACGCCCTTTCTGAATGTCAGAAATCCTCTCGGCTTCTCTGGCAAGGTCCTGGTTTATTGAGTTTGCAGAATGGGATGAAAAGTGTCTTTAGGACTTGGCCCCATGAGGTCTCTAGGCCAGGCTAGACTCCTGCCCCCCACTTGCCTTTACAGGGGCTGGGACCCTCTTAATCATAGGCTGGAGAAAGAGTCTGTGTCCTTCATCTTGACATGGCCCAGGAAAGGCCCCCATGCCAACACTTGGTATTTCATGGGGCACTGCCTGCGAAGAAGTGGGATGCTAGAGTTGGCCTGGGCCTTCTCCCAGGCTTTCTTTCCACATGCTTATTGTGTTGGCCAGCAAACTTGTCCATTGCTTGTGTAAGTGAGGTTCTAACAGAACCCTGTATAATAATAGTGCAGTGATCTGAGTCCACATATGGCTGGGTCACTGGGGGAGGCAGGCTCCTTACCCCTCTAGTCCTCATCTGTTAAGAAGAATGACTCAGGTCTCTATGTACTAATGAGAAAAGCTATTCTTGGTACACAGACAAGTAAAAAATGACAGTTGTATCCTGATGTGTATTCCATGATCCCATTTTAATTAAAAAAAAAAACCCAAAACTGCCTGATAGGTATACATAGATATGTACCTACAGATGTGACTAAATACTTCTGGTGGGGACATCTCAAGTGATCTCTGGGGGATGAGTTTGGAGGAATAATGGGACATTTATACTGCTTTAGCATATTTTTAAAAAATGGGGCAGGGTTATGGAATGACACTGAACATTTTTATTTTCCTATATTTTTTCAAATAAAAAGAGTAGTAAAAAATAAGATTACAAAAATACATTAAAAACAAAAACAGGACTACAAGAGGATCCAAGATGGTGGAGCTGGTAAACACTGTGCTGCTTCGTTGTGTGAACATATTAAAATTACAACTAAATTATTGAACAGCCAACATGGAGAACCATCCGAAGTCTAGCTCAACAGCAGCTTTATAACTAAGGATACAAAAATGAGGAAGCTATGGTGCGACTGGTAGGAAGGGCCCAGATGCGAAAGGGGCCAAACCTCTGGTGTTGGTGGAGAATCAAGAGAGATAGCTCAGCCATGGAGGTTCCCCTAAGAAGAGTGAGGGACCCCAGCCCCACACCAGGATCCCTACCCTGGAACATTGGTACTGGAAAGAGAAGACCCACAACCTCTGACTGTGAAAAACAGTGGGAACTCTGACTGTCCGGTTGGGATGGAAGGCTGTGGGAAAACCCAGACATCCTCTTAAAGTGCCCACGCAGACTCCATCACTCACAGGTACTCACCCTGGGCTCTGGCAGAGGGATGGTGACTCAGGTGGTGTTGGAGGCATATGGGGTCAGACTGAGGTGTGTGGCTTTGGAGTGAGGACTAGAGGACAGTCACCAATTTTTCTGGGTGCATCCTCCTTCCATGCAGCTGGCTGGTGGCCACCATCTTTCCTGTGTTGACTTCTCCTCCACATGGCCAAATAGAAACCTGCTGGCTCCACTCTGTTGATTCACTGGGAACCTACCCTACCCAACTCTGGCAATGCCAACAGCAGTTTCTTCAGTGAGCAACCAGTCCCACCCACACTTCATGCATTCTTGGAAAACTATTTAAGTCCACAGGCCCCAGACTGGTGATGGGCATTGGTGTACTCTGAGACTTTTTCTGAGTAGCTCCAGGCACAGTGCTGGCATCAAACCAGAATCTACAGGAGCACCTAGCACAGGTAACCAGGGAGAGAGTTCCAGGGCCCCACAGGGCACCTACAACATAAGACTATCCAGCAATACTGGGAGATGTAGCAGATCTACCTAAATCATAGAAAGAAATACAGACAGGTATCCAAAATGAGGAAACAAACAAAAATGTTTCAAATTAAAGAACAGCAGAAAATTCCAGAAGAAGAACTAAACAAGATAGAGGCAAGCAACCTAGCAGATACAGAGCTCAAAAGAATGATTTTTAAGGATGCTCAAGAAACTTAGTGAAAACTTCAATAGAGAGATAGCAAGCATAATGAAAAACATAGAGACTATAAAAAAGGACAAGTCAGAAATGAAGAATGCAATAACTGAAATTCAGGATGCAATAGAAGGAATCACCAGCAGACTAGATGGAACAGAGGATCAAGTCAGCAAATTGGAAGACAAGGTAGCAGAAAACATCCAGTCAGAACAGCAAAAAAAAAAAAAAAAAAAAAAAAATCTAAAAAGATTAAGATAGTTTAAGGGGTCTCTGGGACAACATCAAACACAACAACATTCATATCATGAGAGTACCAGAAGGAGAAGTGAGAAAGCAAGAAACTGAGAACCTATTTGTAGAAATAATGACTGAAAACTTCCCTAACCTGGTGAAGGAAACAGACATAAAAGCCCAGGAAGCACAGAGTCCCAAATAAGATAAAACCAAATAGGCCCACACCAAGACACATTATAATTAAAATGGCAAAGGTTAACGATAAAGAGAGAATCCTAAAAGCAGCAAGAGAAAAGCAGCTAGTTATTTATAAGGGAGCTTCCATAAGACTGTCAGCTGACTTCTCAACAGAAACTTAGCAGGCCAGAAGGAAGTGGCAGAAAATATTCAATGTGATGAAAAGCAAGGACCTGCAAACCAAGATGACTCTACCCAGCAAGGCTGTCATTCAAAATTGAAGGACAAATAAAGACAAGAAAAATCAAAAGGAGTTCATCACCAGTAAACCAGTATAAGGATTGTTAGAGGGACTGCTTTAAGATGGGGGAAAGAAAGCAAAATTATGAACAATAAAATGGCAATAGGTCAACATCAACAATTACCTCCAATTTAAATGGATTAAAATCTCCAATCAAAAGACATGGAGGGTACTGCACTGAGTGGAGTGTCAAACAGAGGAAGACAGATGCAAGTTGACTTCGCTTATAGGTGAAATCCAAGGAAGTAAACAAACAAGTGGAACAGGAATAGATTCGTAGATACAGAAAACATTTGGTTTGTTGCCAGATGGGAGAAAGGTTGGGGGAGGAGTGAAATAAGGGGAAGAGATTGGGAAGTTCAGTCTGGTGGTTACAAAGTAATAGTTAGGGGGATGTAGGGTATAACATGGGAATGGAGTCAATAATGTTGCAATAACCATGGGTGGTGTCAGATGGGTATCTGATTTATTGCATTGATGGGATGAGAGTGGGAAGGGTGTGAAAAAGAGAAAGAAATCAAGAAGTACAAGTTCATAGTACCAAAATAGTTGCAGTGATGTAAAGTGCAGCATAGGGCATACAGTCATAACACTGTGTTATAATAACTATATATGGTGTCAGATGGAAAGCAGATGTATCAGAATAAGGATTTTGTAAGTTATATAAATGTCTTGTCACTATGCTGTACACCTGAAACCATAATAGTGTGTGTCAAGTGTAATTAAAAAATAAAAATAAAAGGGAAAAAAAGAGGACCACAATCTAATAATTATCTACCAGGTTCATAGATGACCTGGCGCAGTCCTTGGCACTCAACAAGAGCTTGGATGTGGCAACTGCAAATGTTTTACAGAACATGCTTGAAAACTATCAGTTCCTAATACTTCCTTTAACCTGTTGGCTTTCCAATTAAAGGAGAAAAAAAAACCACTCATGAAAACATGAGACACAATATAAGTAACTGGTCCTGTCTGCTTTCCTCTCCAACACTTCTTCTGTATGCTCAACAGCATTTATTGAACACCTACTATGGCCTGCTTATAGTATAAGGTTCTGAGACACAACTGTGCCCCAAACAGACATGGCTCCTGACCTCATGGAGACTCCAATCTGGTGGAGGAAATAAGACAATAAGAAATAAATATTCTGATCACTATTGAAGCATAGAAATGGCAGGCGCTATAAAGAAATAGAACAAAGAGCTATAAGAGAGCATAATAGGGTTGGGGTTACTGTCCAGGAGCTAGAAAGAGCCAGTTGTATGAGTTCAAAATAACTGAAGACAGTCAGAGTTTCAGCTGTGGACTGCTGTCTCCCAGGCATCATTTAGCATGCCCTAAACCCCTCGTTCCAGATTTCTGATCTTTGTGCCTCCAGTCACCTCTGGCAATGATGAGACTCATCCCACTAGGTGCCCTTCCAGAAAGGAGTTTGCTGGCATTTAGGAGGAGAGGAGTGCCTGGCCTGGGGTCCTATGATGCCTGCAGAACTAGAGCTTCTACCTTTGCTTGGGGCTGGCACAAGAGAGCTCTGAACAGCAGGAAACCACATGCCTGTGTTGAGGTGACTTGTCTTATAACTAAGGCCGCCAGAGCTGGCCCCAGGAAGGCGGCATGTTTTGTGATAAAATTCTCCAAGAAGAATATTTATCAAACTTTGTCTCAACAATTATCCTGTGTGTCTGCCAGCTTCTGGCTTGCTTCTGTTCACATGCATTTTCCTCTTCCTCTGCAGGCCGTGGAGACCAACCTGGCTTCGAAGGACAGCCACTGGGTCTTTGTGAATGAGGTAAGAGCTCAGACTGGTGAGGGGTGAGAGCTGCATTGAGCCCCTTGCCCATTGGGAAAGCTCAAAGTGATCCTTTCAGGTCTGGTTCTCACAATGGGTGCTAGAGTGAAATCCAGGGCTCCACTGTGCCAAGACCAGAGGTCAGAGAGTTGGCCTTGACCTGCCAAGATGCTCACCTGGAGCATGTGGGAACCAGGGAAAGAATCTAAACCTGAGTCCACAAGGGAGGTCATTATCCTCTGTGTCCATATCAGGCATTTAATGTGGGGGGTAAGGGGAGGCAGCCAGTCAGGGATTAGGGGCTGGGAGAATAGGGTGGTTTAGAAAATGGAGTTAGAGGAGATGGAGCAAAACTGAGGGGGGACAGAGGCTGCATTTCATTCAGGAGCTTGAAGGTATGTGTATTATGTGACCGTGTGTGCGTAAGAGTACGTGTGTGTTTTTGTATGTACCTGTACGTGCGTGAGCATGTATGCATGTGAGAATGCATGTGAGTGTACAGATGTGTGAGTGCATGTGTGTGCACACATGTCTGTAGCTGGTGGGGGTGGGATCATTGTAATCATTTAAAGGGGTTGAGTGGGAAGTTTCTCCCATTGAATGGCTATCCCACCAGTTTGGCCCTAGGAGGAATGGGAACCCCAAGGTTTCATGGTGGCCTGGTTAGCTCTTCACTAATTACCCCTGGCCTCCTCCATGTTACAGGCATTGCACGCGAGTGGCCTGTAACCACATGCCCTAGCTCTCCTGAACAATCCCCTCTGTCCACACATGCATTTAGGAAGCACCCACTGGGGCCGCCTATGTGACACCAGCAGGCTATTAACAGAACTGACTTTAGAAGATGTTTCCTAGTGCATGATTTCATTAGGGCTGTGGCCTCAGGTGCTCCTAAATTAACTGATCAATTTCTAATGGCCTCATTCTAGATGCAAGGTTTATGATGTCGGTAATTTATTCTTTTACGAAGTGTATTTCTTCATTAGCTCCGTGCTAATATGGCTGAAATGTTTCTGGGTGGCTTATTTTAATAATTTTGCAGGTAGTATCAGATAATAACTGCTTGCGAGACCCACTTTTCTTGGTTTTCCTCCATAAATTTACATCTTATCTCCACATCCGCACGGGCCACTTGGAGGCATGTGCATTAACTGTCCATTTACCTCAGATTGTGGATGGTTGTGCTGGTAATTACGAGAAGGGACTTGATGGCCACCTCCCTGTTCTTCAGAGCCTGCGTAAGTCCTTCTTGGTCCTTGGGAAGTTTTCATCCTCTGGGTTCTGCTAGCTTCTCTACAGGTTTCTCAAAGTCCAGCTTCCTTTTGTTCTACAGAAAGGATGCATTTCACGTGCCCCTTAAGACGTGTGTCTGCTGGTGGCTTCCTGAGCTGAACAACCTTCTGTCTATCAGAGGAGCTCAGGTCTGTGCTTCACCCACCACGCCTTCTCCAAGGAGGCCAGCTGTGGTCCCCACCTCCATCCCTGCTTCCTTCATTCCTCACAGGCTCTTTCTTCCAATTTCCCCCTCTGTATTTGACTTGCTTAATGTATTTCCCTGGATTCAAGGTAAACACTCAAGGGCACATGTTTTTGTTTGCTTTCTTTATGCAGTGATTTCCTTAATGTGCCTCCTCACCAGCAAATATTGCTGTTGGGCATGACAGGCCTGCTTTGTTTGGAGAAGGGGTAATTGGATGTGGAGAAAGGCTGGTGAGGCTCTGAGCCTCCCTGACTGTTTCTGCAGCTCCTGGACTCCATGTGGGGACACTGGCCAGCAGCTGTGCTTAGGGGTATAAACTATATTTTCAGTGATGGATTATGTTACTTGTTATCTTAGAGGAGGGTGAGAGGTTTGAAGGAACTTGTGGGAAGCAAAATGAACCATTAGTCAAGATGGCTACTAGACTATGAGTAGCTCTTCGCTGAATCCCCGATGCCTTGTGCAGAGTACATTCTTACAAAGGCCTGGTTGAAGGCAAGTCAGTGTACACAGGGTAAAGCAAGTTGCTTTGATGAATACTTCCCAGTGGGCCTCTAAGAGAAGACAAAGGCAATAATTAAGACCTGCATCTCAGGGATGGAAGGGAGCGCTCTGGGTCATTCATCACAATCTGCCAGTTCAGGACCCATCAGGTTTGACTTTGGATGAGCTACATGGCTTTTTGAATCTCTTTATCAGCTGGGCTAGAGTTCTGCCTCTTCACGTGGGTGGACTTCAGCAGATCCCAGTTGAGCCAGTGATTCACAGGTGTGCTCAGGTCAGGGTGGAGTCTGGACACGGAGGAGAATGCCCTCCCATGAGGCTCTGTGTCTAGGCAGGAGACGTCATCTCATAGTTTGGTCCCTTGGAAACTTATTGGAGAATGTTCTTTTATGGAATATGTCTATAACTTCTAGCTTCTTCTAGAACCAACCATTATGCAGACTTAAGGCATCCCATTTATTGCTGGACAGCTCTCATTTTTAGTCTAGTTCTCTCAGACATGAATTGAAATGGTTTAAGAGGCTTAACAAGCAGTGCAGAAATGTGTGTAATCTATGTGCTTAGATTTTTCACAGCAAATGAAGCTCTGAGCTGTGATCTGTGGTTCAACAAGGGGCCCTAGGGAAGGTGGGTTCTAAGAAGGGCAGTTGCTCAGTTGGTAGCCTTTGGAACTCCTTCCAGGTTTCCAGGATACATTGATGACCACACATCTCATCTCCATTCCAGGCCATGCCTCTGAGCTCCAGACCCAGAGATCCAGATGCCTTCTTTACTCAGTTGCCTGTAGATCTAATGACCACCTACTTAACTACTCAGTGCATCTCTATCTGAACCCATCATTCTACCCCTAACCTGGTTCTCACTCAGTGCTTCAATCTCAGGGCCAATATCCAACCATCCTGGTTGCCTCCCTAGCCAATGGAGCAAAGCCCACATTATGTACCTGCCTCACGCCCACTCCAGGATGACCCTGACCACACCTGTGCACATTTATTTACCTCTCTGCCTTCTGCCCATGACCTCACATGGCTCATCCCCTCAAGTGAATGAACCACTTGCTATTTCCTATATTTATTTTCCTCTCTTGACTCTGGGACTTTGCCAGGATTTCCCTTTATGCCTGGCATGCCCTTCCTGAATCTCTAATTGTCATGCAAGGGTCTCCTATATATCACTTCTACTCAAAGGACTTCCTGGATTTCCCCATTATAGTTATTCATTCTCCTTGCCCTGGCTTTGCTATATTGGTGACTTGATGCACGTGTCTGACTCCCTAAACAGCTTGTGAGGGAGGGCTGGATATTTTTTCTATCAGGTCCCTAGATTCCCCAGCATGAAGAGCTCAGCCACAGAGGAGGTGCTGTTAAGGGTTAAGCCTCCCACTACAGCATCTGCCTGCTGCTTTCTCACCTTGACACTGCTCATCTAATTGTCTGTACATGGAGGAAGAGGTATTTATTACCATACCAGTCCTTCATGGACTCAGAGAGCTGTGGTCCTGCTCCATGAGCCATAGCTGTCAACACCCCTCGTTCCACCTAAATTTTTTCTGCGCCTGCATTACAAGGCCTAACGGGTACAAGCTCTTCCTGTGAGGACCATGCGTGCTCCCTTTGGCCCTGGACCCGGCCATTGACAGGTGGTCGAGCAGCCAGGGAGGAGGGCAGGGGCCAGGCTTCCCACTGCAGTCTCCAAATTGTGCTGGGGAGACATGTGTTCTGCTAATTCCCAGGTACTTTGTGGCAAAAAGATTCTGATCAAAGAGTATGGATAACTTAAATGGCAAGAGACAGGTGTCCCCTGCAGGCATATTCAGTCTCTCATTCATGCTGTGCATCCCAAAGATAAGGTGTGTTTCTAACACACTCCTGGTCCTTTCCTCTTAACATGTGCTCACCTCTGTGCTGGAATAGGCTGTTGGGAGGTGGTGGAGGGTCAGGGTCTGTAGGATAGAGTTCAGATTCCCCCACATGACATACGAGCCTGTTTACGAGCTGATGTCAGAGCTCTTTTTGGTCTCAGTTCCTGCCACCTCTTGTCATATAGAGATGCTCTGACTGCATCCTAAGAGCTCTCCCCCACCCAAGCACACTCAGTGCCTGAACCTCTTCAGCTCTCTCTGCCAGATGCTCTTCTGTTGCTGCCCCTTAGGCCCCAGCCTCCAACTTATCACCCTCATTGGTTTGCCACCAGTGAATACTCCTTGTGGATCCTCCAGGTACAGACCTTGACCTATCCCATAGGGGACTTCTGTCAACAGTCCAGGGAAGGTCACTCCAACTTTTACATGATCCCTACCCCCAACATACACTGCGCTAAAGCAAATGACAGTGAGATTAGTCTACACATGTATAATGTGGGGAAAGAAATACTGATTCACTTATTAAAGAAAACAAGAAAAAATGATCTAAATGTTGAATTAAATAGCTTTATACATCTCTACTTGGGACACAGAGAAAGAGAGAAAGGAAAAAGATTTAATTTTTCTCTTGCTTTCATTTTGAGGATTCCAATTCTGTTTGGATATTAAGTCCCTGTACCATTTACCATCTGCAAATTTAATTTAGTAACACTCAAAAACAATTATATGTCTTCTAATCTATTCGCTTGTCTCTTTCCCCAGCCCTACTGAGGAGTCCTTGAGGACAGGCAGTATATCTTACCCACCTCTGTGGCTCCAGCTGAGAACCCAAAACAAAGACTAGGAGCTGCCATTTATCAGACATTAGATGGAGCCCGGCACTGTTTTTGAGCATCACTTTCTTATTTTTTACTTAAAAATTGAGCAGCTTTATTGAAGTTTAATTCACATACAATAAAGACGCATATTTAAGTGTACAATTTATGTTTGGCACCTGTACCCATGAAATCATAACCACAATGAAGGTGGTGAACTTTTCCATCACCCCAGAAGTGTCCTCGTGTCCCTTTGTAATCCCACCCCCCTGCCTGACCCTCCCCTGTCCCCTGGCAATCTGTTTCTGGCACTGCAGATTATTTGTATGTTCTAGAGTTTTACATAAATAGAATCATATATATATAGCTATGGTCTTTTCCCCTCTAGATAATTATTTTGAGATTCATGCATATTGTACCATATAGCAATATTCTTTCCTTTGTATTGAGGAGGAGTATTCAAATGTATGGATACACCATAATTTCAATATCCACTTATCATTGATTGGTATTTTGGTTGTTCTAGATTTTTGGTGATTACAAGGCTGTTATGAACATTCTTGTCTAAGCCTGTTTATGAACATACTCATATGCTTACATTTTTCTTGGGTACATATTGGAATTGCTGGCTTATATGGCAGATGTATTTTTAACTTTTTAAGAAACTTCTAAGTTCTTGGAGAACTCCAGTTGCTTGACACCTTCTTTAGTACTTGGTTGCATCTGGGGTTTTGGTGTTAGCCATTGTTGTGGTGGGTAAGTGTACCTCATTATATCGTAATTTTTATTTCCCTAATGACCAATAATACTGAGCATATTTTTATGTATTTGTTTGCCATCTATATTGTCCTTAGGGAGGGAAGGTGAGATAATTGATTTGAGACATTTATTTTTCTTTAATGCTATAAACTTCCCCTTAAGTGATTTAATGGCATCCCCCAAATTTTGATATGTTGTGTTTTGATTGTTATTTATTCAAAATACTTTTTCTTTTCCCTTTTGATTTCTTCTTTAACCTATGGGTTCTTTAGAAGTGTGTTATTTAGTTTCCAAATATTTGTGGATTTTTCAGGGATCTTTCTTTTATTGATTTTTATTTTAGTTCCATTGTGGTTAGAGAACATATTTTCTATTACTTGTATCCTTTTAAATTTACAGAGACTTATTTGATAATCCAGTATGTTGTCTTTCTTGATAAATGTGTTATGTGCATTTCAAAAGACTATGTAATATGTTAGTGTTGTGTGGAATTTTCTATAAATGTCAATTAGATCAATTTAGTTGGTAGTGTTGTTTATGTCTTCTGTATTTTTTATGATTTTTTGTTTATTTGTTCCATCAGATATTGATAGAGAGATATCAAAATATTCAACTTTAATTGTGTTTGTCTGTTTTTCCTTGCAGTTTTATCTGTTGTTGCTTAATATATTTTTAAGCTTTGTTATAAGAAGCATAAATGTTTAGGATTTTCATGTCCTGTTGGTTATTTGATCTGTTATCCTTATGAAACAACCTTTTTTAGCTTTCTGCTCTGAAATATTCTCTGCTCTGAAATATACTTTATCTGATATTCCTGTGGCTATTACAGATTTGTTTTGACCAGTCATAGCACAATATTTTTTCCACTCTTTTGCTTTTAACCAACTTACTTCTTTGTGTTCAAAGTAAAGTATGTTTTTTGAAGGCCTTTTGTATTTGGGTTTTATCCATTCTAACATTCTGCCTTTTAATCGAAGTGCTTAGATAATTTAGATTTAATGCAAGTATTGGTACAGCTAGTAGAGAGTGGAGTCCTGGAAACCAGGTGAAGAAACTGTTGCACCTGGGAAGGAGAGATCATTGGCATCCCGTGCTGCTGCCATAAGGATGTGGCCATCCAGGGGGTGAATGTTGGGAAAGGAGTGGAAGACTGAGTCCCCACGTACTTCAACTTATATTATTCCATGTTACAGGGAAAGAAACAGAGGCTCAGAGAGATGGACTGACTTTTCAATGTCACTTACTCAGTGTGTGGCAGAGTCAGGATTTGAACTTAGGTGTGAGTGACTCCAAACTTAAGAACTATGTACCCTGCACCACACTACCCCTTTCTTATTTTCACCCCCATCACACTCAGCACTAACTAAATGCTAAATACATGACTGAATCTAGCAATATTTGAAAGTTGTCATAATTTGGAAGTGGTAATAAAGTTCTTGTTGCAGAAAGTCATTATAAAATGTTCATTTTTTCATTATTAGATTTCTTCCATTTGTGTTATTTTACCTTATTTTTAAATCTCCTATGAGAGAGGTGAAAGAACCTGCAGAAGCCCACACAAGTAAGTTAATACCTATCACATGAGTAGTATTTGAAAAGAACAAACCATATTTTCTAGAAATGCACTTTCATTTTTTAATCAGATTATATCCATATGCCTTTCTCAACCCAAAGGAATTTATAAGATTTAACATTTATGCTTATAGCTATATGAGGAAATTGTTTTTATATAATATTACTCTTTATCCCTTTTCAAAGCCCCCTGGGGAAGGTACTTGTTGCTGAACAAATGGTGAGTTTGGGAGCAGTAACTGAGAACATAGTGATGTACCATTGTTTAGCGCAGTCTTTGGGGACACAGTAGTGATGTGATTTGGTTCCAGTGCTTGCCACTTACATGACTTTAGACTTCTTTCCTTGAACTTCACCTTCTTCATCTGATCTATAGGGTTTCTGATAGCCACCTCATAGGAAAGTTGTGAAGATTAGATGAGATAAGGTGCCAGAAGTGACCCACCACAGGCTCTGGTTTATAGCAAGCACTCTTAAAAGATAGCTCCTCTTATTACCAAATAACTAATGTCCTGTGAGAAAGTTCATCTTTGGAACTTAATTAGGGTCACTCAGATTTAAGGAATTAATGACAGGTCAGAGGAAGTCTTTTGAGGGATGGGAACGTGGGTTGATTCATTGTTTGGATGAGTGTGAATTGCAGCATAAATAACTGTGTTTTGGGCTTGTTGGGACCCTAGGTCACCCTATCTCTTCCTTTCAACTCTTATGCATCCTTTAAAGCTAAGCTGAAATGAGTATCATCCCACTTTGCAACACCTATTAATTTCTTCCATGACCTTGCCTTCTTCCAACACCTCAGAGAATGGAGGCTATGAGTCTTCAGTGGTCCCTAACTTCTTCCATGTCCTGTCTCCATTTAGGATTTATGACTCCTAACAGTTGATCATTTATTCATCACACATGTACTGAACACCTATGAGGCACTGGGGATGCTCAGGAGAATATGAGAGATGTGTTTCTCACCCTCAGAGAGCGTACGATATGGCTAAGAAATGTGTGTCTGGATCACTAAACCACAGCTAGGCAAGAGTTGTAGGAGCCACTCCAGGTCCTCTGCAATTTACAAACAGGTTCAAACACCCTGCAGACAAAACAGCTCTTTGTGTGGGATCAGACTCCCTCCTTACGACATGACTCAACTGTTCCCAAAAACTGCATTGTCATTTTGCAGAATTTTGACAGAAGAATGCTTGGGAAAGGGAGTGCTGACACTTAGGGAGTTTTGAAAATAGCTCTAGTTATCATGTGCAGCAAATGTATCTGAAAACTAAAGGTTAGTGTCTCTACCTTTCTGCATTCCTGTCTATCGTTCTTTCTACAGATGGATTCTGATGGATTCAGGGAACTCACTGCTTATTCCAGAAAGACCCCATTATCTGTGCCTTCTGTTATTATACCTGTTATTATGCCTCCTTTGCCAGGCTGGATAATCACCATGCACCACATGGAGAAGTGAGAAGCATGCACACACACACACACAATGCACACACACACACACACACACACACACACACACACACACACACACCCCTGCTGCTTTCACATGCAGTGTGGGATAGCAGGCCCCTGGTGGAGCTCCCAAGAGGCCCTTTCAGGCTAGAACATGAAAAGAGAAATGGAGTCAGGAGAAAGTTGAAACCAACAGAATTTCTTGTGAAATGTCTTAAATGATTTTTTAAGGGCTCACAGAAATAGTAGTCTCAGCTTTGGTTATCTTTTCTGTCTCCAACTAGAGGATGCTATGTGTAGCGGGGTGGCCTGTCTCTTAGGGCTGGCTGAAAAATCCCAAATGAATATCATGTAGTTTCAGAAAGCAGGGGTGAGGAAACCCTTCAACTGTCAGTGATCAGAACTAGGATGCAGCTCCCTGCAGCCCTGGAGACTGGCTTGTCACCTGCTGAGGAGATAAGGGGCTGGTGAGCCAGATGCTGTCATTATCATGCCTGTCATTCCTTCTGGCCAGGTGCAGAGAGGGGCTCCTGGGATAGAGCTGCTGAAAAGCCCACCTTGTGGGGCTAGCAGGGTCTGAACAGCTTCCTCCCTACCCTCAGATTTCTGCTCATTTGTTGTGGGCATTGCAAGAACAGTGACCTGCAACCAACTGATGCCCTCAGAAGCAAGGTAACTCACGTGTTAAGTGCCTACTTTGTACCAGTCTTGCTTTACATGCCTTATAGACATTATTCAAAACAAATTAAATCTGTCTATGAAATTCCTTTTAAAGGGATGGCAAGAATACAATCCCTTAGGAAGGTTGTGTAAAAGTCCCTGGGCTTTATACTGTGGCCGAAATCAATCATAGAAAGGTCTCTGTAGACAGTACTAAGGAAGTTTCAACCCACATTGGTTCCTGAGTTTGGGCATGGTGATCTTACTTTTTTGAGGAACCACATACTTGGGGCCCAGCCTTTCTAAATGTCCACCAGTTGGTCCTTTCTGATATTGCACCCTGGGACTAACATGTATCAGGGGAAGGGGAAAATTTGCAAACTTCTCTTCTGCTCCTCTCCATCTGTACTGGAAGCTTCTTCACTCACTGTGGCCACCTTCATTCTCTAAGCCTCAGCCAACCATCATTGTCCAATCACACATTTATTGAAAGAAAGTGTCTTGAGAGGAAGAACACAAACTTTCTAGAGAATAAAGTGTTGTTTACTTCTGTGTAGGGGTTTATGGAAGTGTACAAGGACAGGGATAGAAGGAAAGCAGAGAAGAATTGCTCGAATTCTTTCTGATTCTTCTACAACAGTAAAACAAAATAAAAATTAATAAGTAATGAATTATCTTTTCAAGCAGCCTTATATATGTCATTGATTTTGCCAAATTGAGGTTGTTTTTTTTTTATATTCAGTTTTGTGTCCAACTGTTTTCAGTTAGAAATACATCATTAACATTGTATCATGTCAGCAAACAGTACTGGAGATAATATTTAATGGCCTTGTAGTAGTCTGCCATTTGGAAGAATCATAATTTATGCTAATCTTTTCAATTTTTAGAAACTTAGATTTGTTAATGCTATTGTAATTACTACTGCAGTACTTCTACCTAGTTCTCTGATGTGTCTCTGATTCCTGTGATGGTAGAACTATAGTTTCTAGGTGTGGGAACTCTCAAAGAGCCTGAGCCCCTTTAATCAGAGTGCCTGTCTCATCATACCCCTGCATCTTGTGAACATGAATATAATCATTTTTCATTTTTACCAATAGTATAGGTGAAAAAAGGCTCACTATATTATTTTAATCTGTATTTCTTTGCTTATTAGTCAAGTTGAACACTTGGAACTTTTATGTATTGATTATGTCTATTTCTAATTTTGTGACTTGGTTGCTTATGTTTTTTATGAAGCGATATGAGGTCTGACAATTAAGTTCGCAAACTTATCCTATAATAGAAAAAGTGCTACATACTCATTGCTGAATATCACTACGGTCACCTTCAAAGTACTTACCCTGGAAAACTATGCACTAATGCAAGTGCCTAGTCCACCTTCAAAGAAATTTTGGAACTCTTTTTCTGGAATGACTATCAGACCTGTTGTCGTGTAAACCCTCATGTCTCGAATGTTATCAAAATGTCTTCCTCTCAATATTTCCTTTATCTTTGCATAAAGAAGAATGTCACCGGGGACCAGATCAGGTGAGCAGGGAGGCTGTTCTGATACAGTTATTTGTGCACTGGCTAAAAATCCCCTCACAGACAGTGTTGTGTGAGCTGGTGTATCGTCATGATTCAAGAGCCGTTGGTGAACAGTTCAGGTCGTTTTCGTCTAACTTTTCCATGCAGGCTTTTCAGCACTTCCACATAGTAAACTGGGTTGATTGTTTGTCCAGTTGGTAAAAATTTGTAATGAACAATCCCTCTGATAACAAAAAAGGTTGTTATGACTCTTGATTTGGACTGACGTTTTTGGTCCTGGAGAATTGGCTGACTTCCATTGTGCACTTTGACATTTTGTTTTAGTATTGGTGCTTCTGTGTTTCATCACCAGTGATAACACACCCCAAAACATCGTCTTGCTTCTCCAAAAGGTCTGAGCAAACTTTGACTCTCCCTTTAGTTCATCAGTGAGCTCCTTTGGGACCATTTTTGCACACAGCTTTCTCATGCCAAGATTTTCAGTTAAGATTTTCCTGTTTCTCTATCAAAGTTACTTGGTCTACTATGCTTCTCACAGTCAGCTGATGATTTTGACACACAGCTCAATGAGTTTTTACAACGTTTTCCTCAGTTCTGCTCATTACTGGCCTCCCTGACCTCTCTTCATCAGTGATGGTTTTGCTCCCCCAGAAAATCATTTAATCCATTTGTACATGGCTGTTTTCTTCATGGTATTATCCCCACAAAGAAGGTATAACATGTTCCTGATCTCATTTTATTTAGTGTTTGTTCATTGTCTAATTCAAGCTCCAATATTCTTGAGACGACACATAAAAACACACAACTATAATGAATACCATTCAGCAAGACACCACCACATGTCGACAGAGCTGTGAGACACAGATATATCAAGGTTTTGAAACCTTACTGAGTTGTTTGTACAGTGCTCCCAATGTAAGTGCATGGTGTCAAGTTCACGAACTTAATTGTCAGACCTCAAAGTAGTCTTTTGTTATATGACTCTATTTTTACACCAACCTTCTGAGAAAAGTATTATTAACACTACAGTGCAGGGAATGAAACTTAGGCTCAAAAAAGGGCTGCGATATCACAACTGTGTAAACACAAGTTGGAATTGCAAGGTCAAGTTGGTTTCCTTCCAAAGCCTGTGTTATCTCCATGTTACCAGCTCAGTCCTGCTTTAATGGGTGATACACATTGATTTATGTCTTTTAACGGTCAACATTTCTGCACCAAGCCAAGTAAATCTTCAAATTTTTATATTGGATTAGGTAATTTTAAATTCTGAATCTAAGCTTGACTTTGCAACTTAAAGTGACATAAAATTTTCTATTAATCTTAGTTAATTAACAGAAAAGTCATAAAACACTCCCTAATTTTCATCCAAAAGGAGGGAATGAGCAGGGTGAAAGGGCCAATGAAAGACCACATAAAGTAGCTTTTATGATTAAAGCTGCTTGTTCAGGCCATGGTTCTGATTTGTGAGTGTCTTCGATGGCCTTAAAGAAAGCCCCTCCAAGGAGACTTGCAGTGAGTGGGTAGGCACCCTCCTCACTCTTATGAGGAGTAGAAGCACACCCATATTCTCTTTCCCCTCAGAGAAAAGTTCCTTGTTAAATGCTTTTTCCCTCAACTTTGTTTTTCTGTACTTTTTATTTTATTTTATTTATTTTTTATTTTTTTATTTTTATTTTTTTTATGTACTTTTTATATCCTCCTTTTGGATGAGAATTTTTAGAGCCAAGAAGTTGATTCTCAGGCATTTCCCTTGGCCAATCAGCAAGTACATGAGGTACTTCATTACAGAATTTTATATTATTAAAGCTCAGTCCACCACAGGAAATTCCAATTTAACGTAACGACTCAGTTTAATATAGAATCAAATTTCCCCCAAAGATTGGTTTCAGGAAAAGGGGCTCTATTACCCATTAGATTTTTGTACCTCAGCTCACACCACATCCGCTCTATAAGGGATGGAAAGTAGTCACAGAAATGAGCCACTAGGACTGGGATATGTGGCAACATATTGGGGATGAAATTATGAACAGATATCTGGTAATTAGGCACAGACTTGGACTAGAAGGAGATAATAGGTGAAAAAGGGTTTGAGGAGACCCTTCTGCATCTGTGACCACAAAGACTTTGGCTTTTATTCTGAGTGAGCTGAGGAGCCACTGGAGAACTTTGAGCTAAGGAGGGATGCGATTGAATATATTTTAGAAGGACCACCCTGATTTCTGTGCTGAAAATACACTGTGGGGGTTGGGGTAGGAAAGAGCAGATAAAAGGAGAAAAAGTTAAAAAAAAATTAGGGCCTTTAATTAGAGATGATGGTGTCTTGGACCAGGGTGGTGAGATGTGGTTAGATTCTGGAGTTTTGAACAATAGGCTGACAAACATTGCTTACCAAACTGATGTACAGAGATGGCAAATGATCACCCCAAAGGCAAGCACCTAGAAAGTATGTAAAGCAGGGGAAGGGAGATGGAGGTTTTAAGGTGTGTGTGAGACGAATGGTATTTTACGGAGGGTGCTCTGGATTTAAAGGCAACCTGGCTCTCGTGCCTATAGTCTTATTGTTTTACAAACTTTTGAAGTATAACTGACACTTAAAAAACAGTACACTTTTATGAGTTACAATTTGGAGGGTTAACATATGCGTTTGTGAAAACTATCACGACAATCATGATAATGCCTATTGCTCTTACCCACAAAAGTTTTCTCATGCTCCCATGCAATCAGTTTCTCCCTCCACCCAATCCCAGGCAACCTCTGATCTATTTTCTGTCACTATCTATTACTTGGCACTTTCTCGAAATTTATATCAATGGACTCAGAATGTGTGGACACTTCGTTCGTCTAGCTTATTTCACTCAGCATAATGATTTTGAGATTTATTCATGTTGCTGTATTTATTGATGATTAAGTTTTGTATATGGTGTGAGGTAAGGGTCAAGGTTAATTTAAATTTTATCTTTGCACGTGGATAATTAATTGATCCAGCTGCTTTTTCGAAAATAGTATCCTTTTCTCTTTGTTTGGATCCTTTGCTGAAAATCAATTGGCCTTCAACGTTTGGATCTATTACTGAACTCTGTCTTCTATTCTATTGATATATCTATGTTCATGAGGGATATTAGTCTATAATTTTCTTATCTTGTAAACCCTTTGTCTGGTTTTGCTATCAGAGTAGTGGTGGCCTACTGGAATAAGGAAGGATGTGTTTCCGTCTCTTAAATATTCTAAAATAGTGTGTGTAAAATTATATTATATATATTTTAAACATATGTAGAATTCACCAATGAAGATAATATGGGCCTGAAAGTGTTTCCTATATGGGAAGGTTTTTAACAACAAATCAAATATTTTGTTAGTAGACATAATGATTTAGGTTATTTGTTTATTTATTTTTTCTGAATGAGGTTTTTTGGTAGTTTGTGCCTTTCAACAAAGTTGTCCATTTTGTCAAGTTACTTGTAGTTCTGGTCTACTTGTGATAAATTATCTGCTTTCTGTATTCCAGTTTTTAATGATGTCATTTCAGTGACTTCTGATTTGCCTTGTCATTCTTATCTTTATTTTTCTGTGTGTGTTTTTCCCCTCTAGTTGCTTTTAAGATTTTTGGCTCTCTCATAGTTTGCTTGGGTTATTTAGAAAATGCTTGATTATTATTTCTTCCAATATTTTTTTTACTTTCTCTTTTTTTTTTGTTCTCCTTTATGTACTTAAATAACAAGTATATTATTAATAGTTGCTTAAAGTTGGTTTACTGCCATTTAATGCTGTATTGATTTTTTTTCTAGTCTGTTCCTCGCTATGATGCATTTTGGAATTTTTTTTGTTTGATACTTTCTATTTCACTCATCTTTCTTTTATAGCATCTCATCTGCTATTGATTTCATCTAGACTACATTTCATCTTACACACTGCATCTTTTATTTGTAGAAATTCAGTCTGTGTCTTTTATTTCTCTCCCGATCATACACACACTTTCCTCTAACTTCTTGAACATATGGTGTGTATTTATAATATTTATAATATCTGTTTTATTGTCCTGTTCTACAAAATCTACCATCTGTATTATTTCTGGGCTTGTTATTATTGATTGATATTTCTCCTTATCATAGGCTGTATTTTCCTGTTTCTTTGCATGCCCTGTATTTTTACTTAGATGCCAGACATTGTGAATTTTATGTGGTTGGGTGCTTGGTGCTTGATTTCTTTTTATTACTTTAGATTACCTTTCCAACCCTCTAGGACACAGTTAAGTTACTTTGGAACATTTTGATTTGTCAAAACTTGAAGCTTTGTTAGGCAAATCAAAAACAGTCTTTGATCTGTTGCTAACTTGTCTAATTTGACCCATTATTGAGGACTGTTAAACATGATTCATTCAGGTGATCCTTTCCATAGACTAAAGTAGTTTCTTCACACATGTGTGTTAATTAATACTATAGAGCCAAAATGAATTTCCTATAGGTTTCTAGAAGGCTTTTTCTGTGTAAGTCTGTCTTCTCTGAATTTCTGCCTTATGTGAACTCTAATTGCCTTGGCCTCCTCAAATCCCAAACTCTCTTTTCAACTCATAAAGACCATCAGGGTCCACTTAGCTTTCTCTTTCTGCTGCTGGAACCTGGAAAGTCCCTCTGAGCACCAAGCTCAGGCTCACTTTGTTTCTTTGCTCTTGAATATCACTGTTTAGGTATGCCATTTGTCTAGTGTTTGAAAACTTTCGTTTCATGAGCTTGTTTGTTTTTTAGTTATTTAAAGTGAGATGTAACTTCAGCCCCTATTAATCCATTATGGTCATTATCTACAGACTTAATAACCATGCTATATATCCTCTATTTTTCCAAATATATATTTTCAGGTTTTTACTCTTGTATTTTCACAGTTGGGTCCAGTTTAGATGAAAGGGCCTTTATATTTTAAACACAGAACTATAAACTTCAGAATGAGCTCTTCCAACCCCCCAGGGCTATGGGCCATGCAAATTTATTTTCAAATAATATTTGGAAATTTTATTTGTACTATTTAAGGATTTTAAATTATAAATGCAATTAAAAATTGTAGTTTTCTGTCAGTTCCTTGGGGATAAAAAGACATGAGGTGTTAATGTGAAACATAAGGTCTCATTTTCCTAGTGGTAGGGATAGTTGTGCACAAATAAAAGCAGATTAAAATATTCTTATGAGATGAACAAATAGGTATTGCAAGCAAAGTAATTAAAGTGGTTTGTAGCAAGCAAGCAAATTTAGCTGCTATTATATTTGTTTTTCTGTTTGAATATGTGCCTGGGGAATTGGCTGCAAATTGGAGCCCCAACTAACTTCTAAAATTTTAGCAACAGAATAAAAAGCAATGGCTTTGTGTTATACAGATAGTTAGTTACTCAGGTCAGAATTTTACTTGTTAAAATTTTTGAGGTTTACATTTTTGTGTGTGCCATTCTGAAGAACTTCTTCCTCCTTTCATCTCTCTCTCTCTCTCTCTCTCTCTCTCTCTCTTCCTTCTTCTCTTTCTTCCTTTCTCACTCCTTCCTTTCCTCATAAGCATTTCCCAGCCATTGTGCTTAGCACTAGGAAGATAGAATTTGAGAAACAATATGCCCTGCCCTTGATGAGTTGTTTCGGTTTCTATCTCCAGTGTAGATGGAGTGATGTATTAGCACCTGCAGATTCCTTCTGGTTATGTACAGAGAACACTGAGAATTCACAGTGCCCTTAGGTTGAGTCAGAGTTGTAGGCATACAATAAAAGCCCAGAGGATACTAACAGATTTTGATTCTGTATAAATGGAGTTTCTCTATGTAGGTTTTTGCCAGGTAAAGTTTATGCTGTTCTGCTGGGATCACAGGATTGGATGAGGGGCTACTTTACTGCCTGTGACTGAGAATACTGTTACCTGTGAAACACCTATTAAAACTCAGCCTTGAGTTGTTAAACTGTATAGACTCTAGATTTACCTTGCCCTCCAAGTGGCAGACAAAGCTATTTTTTAGCCTGTCCTATGGTTATTTTAGTGCTTTAAATATCCAAGTCCAGACCTGCAGAAGTATATATTCCAGGTCCAATTTAGAGCATCTTTCATTACTGTCACATCTGAAAATGTGAGGGTAAGGTTAGTAATTGCTGAATCACATCTGGGAATTGCTTTGACCTACCTTAGATGTTCTGAGTCCATTAGAATGAAAGGAAACTGCATGAATAGAGGTGGGTGACATGGGGTTGTCAGAATACAGACTTGAAAGGTTGATAGAAACAGGAAGGCTGAAGAAGAGGGGAAGAAAAAGAAGGGAAAGTACAAAGAGGGAGAGAGAGGAAGAGTGAGAGGCAGAGGAGACAGTGGAAACAGGCAAGGAGAAAGTGAAAGTAAGAGACAGGAAAAAAAGAAAAACATAGTCAAAATAATCTTGAGAAAGGAGAATGAAGCTGGAGACATCATGCTCCCTGATTTTAAACTACTTTACAAAGTTATAGTAATTAAAATAGAATGCTATTGGCCTAAAAACAGACACCTGGATCAGTGAAACAGAATAGAGAGCCCCCAAATAAACCCATACACATGTGGTCAATTAATTCATGACAAAGGAGTCGAGAATATATGAGTACAATGGAGAAAGGATAGTCTCTTCAATAAATGGTACTGGGAAAACAGGGCAGCTGCATGCAAGAGACTGAAACTGGACCATTATCTTACACCATATAAGAAAAGTAACTCGAAAAGGATTAAAGATTTGGATGTAAGACCTGAAGCTGTTAAACCAGTGGGAGAAAGCAGGTAGTAAGCTCCTTGGTTGGTCTTGATGATAATTTTTTTAACCTAGTACCAAAAGCAAAAGCAACAAAAGTAAAAATAAACAAGTGAAACTACATAAAACTAAAAAGTTTCTGTGTAGCAAGAGAAACCATCAGCAGGATTTCTGGTCAAGGTGGTAGAATACGTAAACTCTGTACTTGTCTCCTTTCATGACCATGTCAAAATTACAACTAAACTGCAGAACAACCATCATATAAAATTGCCTCAATTCTAGCTACTACCCCAGTGCTGGAGCTTAGAGTGAGTCCATCAGCAAGTAAGTTCATTCTTGGACCCTTTAAGAGGAGTGCCTAGCACTGCAGCTGCCCTTCGGCTACAATCTCCACTGGTTTTCACAGCCAGAAGTAATGGGGACTTCTTTTCCTGGCATTGGGACTTTGGGTTGGAGAGCCCAGGGTGGGGCTGGGATTCCTCACTCCTCAGGCAGGGGATCTCAGTCACGGAGATACCCCTCCTGGTTTTTAATGGTCACATGCAGGTGTGGGACAAGCCCATTCTGCTTCTCTGCCTCTCCTTCTAGTATCAAGGTGACTTCTCTGTGCCTGTGGTTGTAGGGCTTTAGCTCAGCTAGATTTTAGGTGATTCTCAATGATGTTCGTTCTGTAGTTTAGTTGTAATTGATGTGGTCCTGAGAGGAGGTAAACACAGCGTTTACCTACTCTTTCATCTTGACTGGAAATCACGTGCTTCATGAATTTTTACAGAATGACTAATGCGACAGAGTGTGTCTCTGATCAGAACAACCATTCAGAACGTGTTCGTCTTCTGCTGTCCTCTGTCCTGGAAATGTAATCAGCCCTAAGCTTTGGCAGCTGCCTCTCACACCCTCTTTCCTACCAGGATGTCTTGAATTTATGGCACCTTGCCTTAAGCACCCCATAGGAATCTGCACAGAGCAGTCTGAAAAGCCTGTTGACTTTGGTTGGAGTCATTCTTTCATCACAACTTCATTGAGACATCTTTCTATTTATTTCACTTCTCTCAAGCCAGCCTTGTCTGTAAAGTTTGTTTACTATCACCAACTTTAGATTACTGAAACCATGGTGTTTTGGAGGGAAATAAACTTTATTATTTCTCCAGAGTTGTAATAATGCTGGTATTGTTACTGGAGAATGGGTCCTTCTCAGTGGGGGTCCAGGTTCTTGGTATCTCAGGCAAAGAACTGAAGAAAACACACACCAGAGTGTAGAGGTGAATCAAAGAGGCAGTTTATTAAAAGGGAAAGTACACTCCAAAGAGGTAGGCCTGGGCCTGAGCAGGAATGGCTCTAGAGCCCCAATTAAGGAGGCTTTGGTAGTTTTATTCTCTTTAGTTGTAAGGGGTTACACCTATCTGGGTGTGGGACCTATTTGATTGGAATTTTTGATTGACAGGGGGTCCATTACATCACCTTTTCTCACTGTGCATGTTCCTTCCCAGTATTCAGTCTGTTACAATGACATTAATGAACTTTCAGGCATATGTATGATCTTATAATAATGGTAAAATGAGGCTTAGGTGAAATGAAGGTCATTGTAACCCTTACTGCGCAGGCGTTAGGAACTGGCTCAAACTGGTGGGCTTCTTCTACTCTAACTTCCTTGTATTAGTTAACTCTTTGCCTGGAACTTCCTCCTGTGGCTGCCCAGCCTGGGGCAGGGATTACTAGTGAGAGGGTGGTATCAGGGTGGTGACTACTCCAGGAGGGCGAGTCCTTTGAGAGGGGTCCCCAGACCCCCTCTATTCTGTCTTTCTCACTTTTCTCTTGAGAAATGTGATCCCCACAAATCTCTATGGGAAGTTGAGGGACTGACAGTCTCATCTCCTATATTGCTTCCTGCTGACAGTGGTCATTGTCTCTACCTATTGGGGATCCACAGAACTCTCATCCTATCTGATCTAAAAGGGCAAGGGGTCCCGAGTTTCGCCTGGGAGACTGTGTTGACTTCTTTGGTCAGGATGGGCTGGAAGCCTTGCTGGGGCATCACTTGTGTCCTGATGACCCCTAGATGAGGAGACATTAATTCAGTTAATAATGTTAAAAGCATTTGCCCAGGAAGCAGTTCCCAAAGCCCCTGTCACTGGGTAGTTACATGATAGAAAATACATGGATTACAATTTGCGGGGTAATTATCTTATGGCAGGATGTAGGGACATTCTTATGATTCAGGCTGGGGCCAGTCTATTTATTGTTCAAGGTTAGAAGCCCGGGAAAGTTGATCAAGATAAGCCTATGGACTAGGAAAAAGATGAAACTGAAAGCTGAAGAACTAGGGAAGAATTAAAAAAAAAAAAAAAAAAGAACTAGGGAAAAGGAGTCTATAGTAGGGGTGGGGTAGGGCTCCTTCATTTGGCCCATATGACTATCACATAGATGTTTGATAGATCTGGGTATTTCTAAGGAATAAAAGGAAATGACTAATATTGTGATTGAACAGCTCTATATGTTTAGAGCTCTATATATGTTTAAAATATTTTCCTGTGATATCAAAGGTTCAGAAATTTTACTGAAGTCTTAAATATCAAATACTTATTTGTGTGTGAATTTTATATCTGGTTTGCCAAAATATTTATTTAGAAAAAAGAAATCCTTTCCATTTCAATTGCCTTTTAAAATATTGCTCCTCACTATAAAAATGTATATTCTTTGCTACTTGAACAGAGTTGGAGCGTGACTGCTGCAGTGATTATCTCCCTGTTTTAAATTTTAAAAAAAATTCTAAAAATCTTAAAAGATACAGGGTATGTTATAACAAATATCATTCAAATGTTGACATATTCAAGATCTCAAAAATTTTTTTAGACATAATTGAAGTGTGCTTTGTATGCGCTTAGCAGTCCCATTAAATTCTGTATCAGTCAGCTTGTTTCTGATGGTAAGTAACAGAAACATTTGAATCAAATTTTCTTAAATGGCCTGACACTTTATTACGTCACCTTAGGGAAGGCTCAGAGACACCAGTCATGAGATTACAGGGCAGGGAGATTCAAGGCTAAATAGTATCCTCGCTGGCCTGTTGTCCTCAGTGTCCTGGGCACACCCTCAAGTGGAATCTCCCCCTAATTCCCATCTCCAGAGGCAGAAAGACCTAGGTCTTACTGGTCTTCTTTTTAGGATTGAGAAAACCTCAGAATTCCCCAAGAAGAACCCCCTTACACCTCAACAACCAGAAATAAAGCCATCGCCCTTTCCTAAAACTGCCTAAAGCAGTAGAACCACCCAGGTTAGCTCACACCAAGCAATGTACTTCTAGTTTGGGGTAATGGAGTCACCTCCCACCACCTTGAATCCTGTGATAGAAGAAGGGTACCTATTCATACCAATTATGCCAACACAAGAAGAGGGATAAGGCTGTCAGGTAGACAGCAAATCTGGTTGTTTCCCCCTCTACTTTCCCAGTGGCCCCCCACTCTTCCTGAAGTTGGTGTATGTTGCTCACATTTAAGTTTGTATTACTACTCTATTACCTATATGTCTACGATAAATGTACCTTATTTGATACTTCATTCTGTAAGTTGCTCTTCTTTTCCTTTCTTTCTTTTCTGTTTTCCTCAACTCTATTCTCTATATTTGTATAGGCAGTAATGTAATACTGTGATTTATTCCGTCATTTTTGTAGTTGCATAGTAGTTCATCATACAAATTCCATTGCTTTTTTGATTCTATTTTTGTTGTTATTTTTAATGTCAGAGACCAGAGTGGAGGTGAGGAGGAAGCAACTGAATCTGATGGAAACTGAAACTCCTATGTCTCCAAATTCTGCTGTTGATGTTGTCATCATTGTTTGTATTTTCCTCATAGTTAGCAAGTAGGAGGACTTTAAAAAATTATGACTAGTTTTTATATCACGTGTTCATCACCTTTTTTGAGTCAAAGATTTCTTTGAAAATCTAATACAGCTTATGGGCTTTCTCCAGAGGAACATTCATTCTTATATACTTTACATTTTTTGGAATGTCGAGTGCCCTTGATGCCAGCCAGGAACCTGGACTGAAGACAAACATTGCCTCTGATGGAGGCAATCAGATCTTGTTCTACTCTTTCTGTGCTCTCAAAGAAGGACAATTTTGCCTGTAGTCTGTGAATTAAGTACGTGCCTTCTGGGAGGATGTGAGGATTGGCTTTTCATTAGAATTCATCTAACTTTTCTTTAGTCTTAACTCTTTTTAAGTGAAGCAGAGATTTTTAGAGGATTTCTAATAATATTTTTGACTAAAAATTAGGATTGTCTAAGCTTCAATTCTTAGTACAAAATTAGAGGCAGAGAGTATTTTTATTATTCAGTGCACAAAGCAAGTCTCACATTTTATTGTTTTCTTAGAAGTCTTCCTGTAAGTGTGTTGCAAGGCACAAGAGTCTTTTTCTGTCTGATGACAAGCAAGAAGAATATTACATTAATTGGGAAGTCCATCCTGTTCTCCTATTTGCCTTAGTTGTTATAATATTTTTGTTATCAAACTGTAAATATACCTTCTATTGAAAAAGGAGCCAGTACTAGCAATATTTTGCCATCATTCTATTCCAATTCAATCCATCAGTATTTACTTAAGATCCTACATTTTAGCTGTCTGTAAAGAAGACCTATTTGCAACCATCCTAGTCCTAGTCTACATCACCTCTTACAGAAATAATCTCTTCAATGACCAGTATTAATGAGAGAAGATTTATGGCTGGAATCTATTAGATTGTAGGAAAGTAAGCTAACAGGAGAATTCAGGGTGGATAAAACGAGGTGGAACCTGAAGAATATTTACCTTCTGGCATCCACAATAATAAGATGATTCAAGAATACAATTGGGATTTCACCAGATGAAGGTTGCACATACTTCTTTTGGGCACTTCAGAAATAACCCACCTTCTAATATTAATGCCAATGAACTTGGCAGTCAAATGACACTAATATAAATTTTAGCACAGTAACTGAGATTTAGTCAGTCACACAGTCAAGACATATAAGAAGTTTGGAATATGGGTGATGTTAGTCCCAGAAAAGGGGCAAGGTCATATTCTAAAGAATGAAAATTCTGTATACAAGGTTTAGTTGTATACCTTTATGGAAGACTAATTACCCTGACTGACACTGTCAAAAAGGAAAAGACCTAAAAATGCTGGATATGATATCTTTAAAAATATTTTAAATGGAACTGAACAGTCAATAGTAATGTCCACATAGGCCAAACATAAAGTGAAAAGAAACTCTGGGAAATATGTAAACATCAACCTCAGTGTTTGCTTTTAATCTAATGACCAAACTGTGGAGATGTTGCACTTTTATTCTTCTGGCTGTGTGAGGCATAGAACGTATGAGAACAAGTGTGAGAACAAATCAAATGTGGGACCTAATGTGAGCTTTCCACATAAAACCAGATACTTAGAGATCAGTGTAAGGGTTACCTAGAAATAAACTCACTGTGCAGAGGGAATACCAAGAAAAATTTTCTGTCTTGACTTTGGAGTTGCATGGAGGCAAGAATGTTTTTGAGAATTGATAACCCTCCTGCAGGTTTGTGACCCAAGTCACACCACCTGTGGTGACTAACAAAGGTCAAAGGAATATTTAATGTTAAGTTACATGATTACAGATTGGTAGCACTCCTAGGTAGGTGGTAGAAGCAAGCATAAGTATTCTCTGAAGTAATGCAAATAACAGTGAGACATCAAAGAATTTATAAGAAAGTCCTGAGGAAAATAAGATTGCACTCATGAAAAAAAGAAAGGAAGGGAGGGAGAGAGGAAGGGAGAGAAGGAAGGAAGGAGGAAGAGAAAGGAAGAAAGAAAGGAAAGAAGGAGAGAAGGAAGGAAGAGAGAAAGAAAGAAACAAGTCACAATAAGTAAAAGACAGGAAACAAAAACAAAGGACAATTTAATCAGATTTGAAATAATTTTATTAGAATTATCTGACATAGAATATTAAATAGGTATGTTTAAATATGTTTAAAAAATAAAGAAAGGCTGGAAAATGTGGTCAAGGATTAAAAGACATCGTAGAAAGAAGCAGAACTGAGAAAAACAAACAGCTTCAGGAAATTAAAAACCTAATAATTGAAGTTAAAAATAAACATCAAAGTGGACTCATATATAGTGAAAATTAATGAACTGGAAAATATGAAGAGATTCTTTAGAATGAAGTCCAGAGAAATAAAGAGGTAAAAAATATGAAAGGGAGGTTAATGCACATGGAAGAATGATATGTTATACCATGCTGTTGATTGAATTTCTAGAAGGAAATAGAAGGTAATGGGGAAGAAATAATATTAAAGGTGTTATGGTTTAAAGTTCTCTAAAATTATTATTTTTTTATCTTAAAGTTTTTATTGAAAAATTATCTTTACCACAAGATGAGCAACATATATTATATTATATTATGTTATATCTCTAGAATTATTGAAAGAAACCAAACTCCAGATGTAGGAAGCTTAAGGATCAGGGGAAGAATAAAAATAAAAATAAACCACATGTAGGCACCTGATAGCATGATGCTATAGAACAGCAAAGACAAAGAAATATCTGAAGAGCACCTGGAGAGAAAACACAGATCATCTGCATTAGACTGATTCCTGATATCTGGAGGCAGTGGGCTGAATCATTGTCCCCAAGGATATTAAGGCCCTAATCCCTAGAAACTGTGTTACCTCTTACAGCAGAAGATATTTTGCAGAAATGATTAAGTTAATGATCTTGAGATGGGACAATATCTTGGATTATCTGTGTCAATCCTTACAAAAGAGAGGCAAAGGAAGGTTTAGATATAGAAGTAGAGAAGACCATGCAGTCACAAAGGAAGAAATTGGATGTGGCTACAACCCAAGAAATGCTGGCAGCCACCAGAAAGTGCAAGAAGCAAAGAACAGATTTTTTTCCTAGAGGGTCTGGAAGAAGTGAATCCTCCTTGTGATGATTTGTTGTTGTAACCATAGGAAACTGATGATACACTAGACAAAACCATATTATCTTCAATGTGCTAAGAGAAAATAGTACTCAATTTAGAATTTTATCTTTTAAGAATGAGATCAAAATAAAGATATTTTCTGGCAAATAAAACCTAAATGTATTACCAACAAACCCACATTAAAGGAAATTATAAATTATATACTTCAGGAGAAAGGGAAGGATCAGAGATGTAAGGTTTGATGTTCAGAAGAGAATGCTCAACAAATATATTGATAAATATTAGTTCAATAG
>PVJL010007790.1:0-73842 GCA_004026885.1 Lyroderma lyra | reverse complement strand
TAGGTAGGTAGGTAGGTAGGTAGGTAGGTAGGTAGGTAGATAGGTAGGTAGGTAGAGCGGGAGCCAGGATCAGCGGCTCGAGCATTCATGTGCAAGGCAGCAGGATCCCAGAAAGATAATTTCCCAGTTATCCCACAGATTCCACAGTGAAAGGTGCAGTTGTGGCTGACCTCTCCCACAGGAGGACATAAAGTTACCTGGAGAGTGGCACAGGTAAGGAAGGGTCCTCTGAAAATGTTACCTTCCCTGAAGCTGGAAGGTTTTTGTGACGGTCGTTGCTACGTTTCCAGGAACAGTTCTGCTCCGGCGCCGCATCCCACAGCCAAGGACCTCTGACCCCGGGGCCCTGCGGTGTGGGACTGACTCCACTCCTTGCAGGTACATCCTCTTGGTTCTGCCAGCCCAGTGCTGGAAGCAAGACTTTTCCTGTTTGTGTTGTTTGTCTTGTTCTAACTTGAACTCCTTAACCTCGTACCGGGCAAAATGTCTACGAGATGTACCCACACTTTTAATCAGGAGGGTCATGCCTTTGAAAATCCGAGGTAAGCATGTTTTTCAGTATACGTTTTTAGTTTTTGTGAATCATTCATATATATTGTAAAAGAAAAATATGGGGGAAGGCACAACAGGAGTGAATGGCCAAAGACTATTTTAATGTAAGATCATTTTAAACATTATTTCAGTCTGAAACCCTCACTAGTTCTGGTGTTCTCAAAGGGTCCGGCAGAAGTAACGCCTGCACTTGAGCTATGATTTTATTACAAAATCATAACCATACATGCTTATGATTCTGTAATAAGAAATTTGGTATAAATTACCACCTCATAAAAAGGGGCGTTATTTGTATAACCATAAGCATGTATGGTTATGATTTTGTAATAAAATCATAACTCATGTTCGGGCATTACTTCTGCCGAAGCCCGTATTTGTAACAGCAGAATATTTCAAGGGCTAGTAAGTGCACAATTCAACTTCGTTTTGTTGTTTACATGAAGTGTTTTTTATAAGAGGATGTGCAGCATTTTGAACTTTTTATTGATAAAGGTGAACCTTGTTAGTAAAGTAAGTAGGAGAATAAACACACAAATATTTGTATTTACTAAAAATTCTTTAAAATTAGAAATGCCAAGTTTTAAGGCATCTTAATTTATATATTATCAATTCAAAAATACATTACCTTTTTAAAATCTATCATACTTTTGGGAGGAAAATAGTAAAAACGAGATAGAATTCTATGTTGTTAATATCAAAGGAAGATGTTAAATAAGCTTATGTATTAAAAACCTAATTTTGAAATAAAATTCTTAAAACAGTTCTAGTTGATTTGCCTAAAATATTATTCCAGAGCTATTTTCACTTTGGTTTAATTGAAAGTTTGTCTTCTTAGAGCTTTTCTTTTTTCCTCCATAATTAGAATATAATACCAGCCTGTATAAGTCTTTGGAAAAATTCAGATCTTTTCTGACTCATTTAATCAGGTGCAGTCCCCAATTCATAATCACTTTTTTATAGTCCCAACTCTCTGCTGTAATCACTGACATAAGTTTAAACTGATCTTTCTCTCACATCATTGAAAAACAGAACTGGCTCTACATATTGACATCTATCGCACAAAAGAAAGAAGAAAGACGACGACGGAACCCCGGAAGTAGGGAATAAGCAGGCACATGCCCTCCTAGTAAGTTATTTCGGTCACGACACTTCAGCGGGTGTCTTCGCATTTAAGGTCCACACATCCACTCGTGACCGAAGACCAGGCATCCCGCCGATCACAGTTGGTCACAGCACAGTTGAAGGAAGGTTCATACTAGAGCAAGGCAGCAATTTCACCGTGAAGGTAAGGTACACAAACGCTGGGACCACCGGGGCTGAAGCAGAAATAAACATCGGTGTTTGAGGAATGGCGGACTGAACGTACGGTCAAAGAAACAGAAAAACGAACGCATCCTTTTTTCGGTTTTACACATCATTTTCGTCTGCACCTATGAGGCCAAAGTCACCGGTAACTACACTGAAAACGGGGTCTCCGACGTGGTGCTAGAATGAACCGTAGGTGAAAACAGCAGCTAAGGGCTCCGTGAGGCGTTTTGTAAATGCGTGAGGCAAAATTTGGAAATTTCATCTTAATATTCACACTGATGTTTCATAAACATTTCATTGTTGCTAAATTGTGGCAAATAAAAAAAGTGACGCAGACCGTAAGGAGGTCATTGTGCCAAGTGAAATAAGTCAGAGGGAGAAAGACAAATATGGATGAGGAATCTGAAAAACACAGACACAGGAAAACAGAGTTCCAACGAGTGGTTGTCAGAGCGGAGAGGTGGGGGCTGGGAAATCGCGGGAAAGTGGGCAAACGATAGAAACTTCCAGTGACAAGATAAATAAGTCTGGGGATGTGATGTACAGCGCAGGGACTACAGGTCTGTATGTTTGAAAGCTGCAGGGAGAATAGATATGACAAGTCTTTGTCACAAGGAAAACACCTGTAACTCGGTGAGGTGATAGGTGTTAACTCAAAGTGTTGGGCTAATCATTCTGCCCAACACACAGGGGCTGTCTGGAAAAAGGTCCAGCCACCAATGCCTCTATTTTTTATATGGCCTAGCTGGATACTTCCCGGATGGCCCTCGTACATATATCAAATCGTTACGTTGGACACTTTAAACTTACATTAATACATGGTTACATGTCAATCAAATGAAAGTAGAAGAAAAGGAGAGAAAATGCAAAAGCCATCACCCATCCCCCCAACATCAGGAATAGGATTAAAGAAGAGTTAAAATATTCAATGCCTCCACTGTCTTTTTCCTTGTTTTTTTTTTTCTTTAAATTATATGGAGACAAGGTGAGAAAACATAAGATACTGACTTAGCAGTTGTGTGTGAGACAGAAAAAGATGGTCTTTCTCCCATGGGTGGACCATAAGTGCACCTGAGACTAACATAGACTCTCAGATGCAAATAATAATAATAATAATAATAATAATAATAATAATAATAATAATAAACTTGTGATCCTTTTCATTTTTCAAAAATAGTTCTGATTTCTTAGAGTTTTACATTCTTAGAGTAATAATTTTTGCATTTGTATAAGCTGGGAGGTTAATTCCTGCACTCCAATTGTTAGGACATATAAAATCTGTATTTTTAGTAAATTAACTCCAGAGTAGAAATCGACAGTGAAAAAACAAAAAACATTTTAAGCAAACTTATTTCCTTAAACCAACTAGAGAAATGTAATTATATTTATGCAATCACAGAATTATTATGAAAATAATATTAAAGAAGAGCCTTGCGACAGCCTCAGTAGGACCGACGACTGCTGTCACTTAAACAAAGTGTGTCCACACGTCTTTGGAGCATTTCCAGAGGGCAGACTTCCACCAGCTCGGGTTCACGTTCCTTTTCAATGGTCCAAAGGTGGGAGATCTTCCTGCACATGAGGACAAATTTAAAAGATGCTTGGCAAAGAAGACACACGCTGGGAATCCTACACCTGCAGTTCTTAATTTAATATCTAAAGTGGTAGAAGTACGAAGGGGCAGGAGTTCAGAGATCTGTACACGATTCGGCAGGAATGAAGGAGACGAGGTGCAAATGCGTGAAAATCCAATACAAGGAAACGCCGCACTTGGAATGTTTCAAGGACAACGCCGAATGCCACGGCACCTTTGGAGATGAAAAGCAATGTCCCTGTAAACACGCATCTTTCATCCGTCCCCACTTCTCGGCTCCCTGATTCACAGCCCCCTGTCGGGGGCCTTCACCCCATCGCTGTCTCCTTCAGGGGCTCGTCCATGCGCTGCGTTTATCCCGGGAGCACCCTGACCTCTCGGGGCTGTCATGGGGCAGGAACGGTTCCACGTGCCACCAGCTGAAGAAGGTGACAACGGCACTCACCAACCCTGCTCCGGGAAACAAAGCCAACGGCTAAAAACGATCCTGGTTTGCCCAAGTCTGTGACCACCTGACTCAGCAAAACAACTGCCTGTGTCTGTCTTCACAATTTGCAAAATAACTTCAAAATCAGTGCCCACTGCTCAAGCCTCTCGCACAGTGAACACCACCTCCTGACAGCGGTTTACGGTTGCAGAAAGGCATTCGCTTCGTTACCGGGTCCCACTTGGTGACCTACGTAAGGACGTGGAGAAAGGTCTGCCCTGGGCAGTCAGCCACAGTCTACTTCAGGCCCTCAATCCTCGTGGCCTCCGTTCTGGTCAGATTTGCTACCTGTTTACCATGTGACAGTCCTGGGACACGTGCAAGGAACCGAGGGGCAGATAACACACAGCCCTTTTCCTTTTTGCCCCTGGTAGAGCTTACAGTCTTCCATGTAAAAAAAGGAGACATCAATGGGTCTTTTGAATGGTACATAACGTGAAACCTACCGTGACAGAGGGATATCTTAGCCACCCTCAGAGGCCAGATGGTTCTTAGGGGGGAGGGGGACGTCTTTGGGCACAAGGGTTTCCATGAGGAGGTGATGTTTGACTTGAACCTTAAAAGATGATTACAAATTAATAGGTGAATTGAAAGAGAATGACAGGACAAGGAAATGTAAGACCTACACACACAGAGACATGCATGTGCGCGCACACGTGCATGTACTCACGTGTGTGCACGCATGTGCATGTACACACACATGCATGCACACACACATGCATGTACATGTATGCACACGCGCACACACAGCAGTGCATGTTGTAAGCACAATTCCTTACAAGCACAAAAAAGCAATGGTGGGTTCAGGGTAAAGTTGGAGAGTGAGATCATAGAGGGGCTACTCATTTCTAACAAGGGTTTGGGGTTTTAATCAATATGAACAGATTTCTTATTATTTTATGCAGACTCTTTGTCATTTAAAAGGAGGGTGGATTTTACTGAAACAAGACTCCTTGCTATCCTAAAATAAAAGTTAGTACTAAAGGTATAACAGAGGGCGAACAAAGACATTCCCAGGTCTCAAACAGTTTACATTTGATAAGAAAAATAAATTCTTGTTAACCCATGTCACCCCAATAAATCTAACAATTAAAAAAATAAAACTAATTTTATGAATTTGTACAAACACACAATCTAGTTGCAAGAGCAAAAGCAGAACGATTATCTAGTAAGTGCTATAAAACTTGTCTGAAACGACTAAAGAAAGCTTTGTAGAGGAGTTCAGATACGAAAGATTGCTAGGATTGTTTTTGAAGAGAAGAGGAGAAGGAATATTTCAGAGGGCAGAATGGGATATAAAAAAGCATGAAGTGGAAAATAGAAAGTAAATCGTTGTGTTTGGAGCAATGAGAAAATCAGTATCACTGGAAAGACAGGCGACAGACAGTTGCAAACTCTGTTTGGCTGTTATTGCCAACAGGACTCAAATTTCTCACCAGTAGGAATGGGAATGTCAGCCTCGCTGTGAGAAAGACATAGCTTTCTTCAGTGTTTTATGCAAACATTATTGATGATATTTTTAGCATGATCATTACAGTCAATTTTAAGTTCAAAGAGAAAGATAAGGATGAAGATTAAAAAGTAATGAACCTTTTTTTTTTAACTTTAGAGTGGATATGGCATACAAAATAGGTACTACAGGAATTAACTGATGTTTGTAAACTCTAAGACAGTTCAAGACGTGTAGGGGATTATGGGAAATGAGCGTAGGCAAATGTTTGCAAAGGTGCTTCTTCAAATTCTCTTTGCCTCCAAACTGACAGTTTCTCCACTGTGAAGACACTGTGTACATGCAAAGCTAGAAATCATAACAAAGGTCTACTGTGTGCCCTTCAGTTATTCAAATTTTATATTCTTTCTCCCACAAAACATGAGTCAGTATCTATACCACTGGCTGAATGCAGAAATGAAATACGCCTGACGCTTTGATTGAAGGGTTTTGAACTTGGTTTCCCTTGAGAAATTCTCTTCCCATAAGTCTTTGTTTTCTTGGCATTTCACTCAGTATACCATAATGCCCAACAGAGAATTCTTATCAGATCTAAATACTGGCATTTGACTGTAAAGTTTTATACCCAAAGAAGGCTGTTTGGCTGTTTATAACATATAAATGCCAGCTTATTTCTCTGGAAAGGGTCACAGAGAATAAACCAGCAATTTTCTTTCACTGACATCAGTGGAAACTACTTCCTGCTAAATCAATGCATAAAAATTCAGTTTTAATGCCTTTACAGTACCTTAGCATTGATGTCGGTATGTTTTGAAATGAGTGTTGAAAACCTTCAGCATTTTTATGAATTTTAAAAAATGATTTAATTATGAGTAGTGTATACAACATCATGATTATTATTGCTAGTGATAATAACACCAAGAGATGATCCAAGGACAAATGAATACATATTTTTCCAATTTATATGTTGATAAAGTCACTTAAGTAAATTAAAACCTGGCATTCATTCTCTGCAGGGCAGTACATTATTCTCTATACATGCAAATAATTATGAAAGAATAAGTCAATTGTAAGAATTTATTATGTATAGTATTCTACCTTGCATCTATCATGCAATGAAGCATTAAAATGCAACTTATGGAGAAAGGAATATTTTAAATGATGGAGTTATGAAGACTTGGCAAACTATTTCTTTTGATAGATTTCCTGATCAGAGCAATGTTGTATAAATTTTGATCATCTTATATTTTTTCCATGTGTACTTTTTTCAAGTTCGAGTCTGGATATCTTCTTGAGTTCATGGCTTATCCCCCCCATTAAAGTGCCTAAAACCCTACCTCCAAGCCTGAACCATGCTTATGTGACATAACACCAAGGGGAAATTGGTTTCCTGTGGTGACTTAGTTAAAAAGATGCCTTTTCCACATAAAAATCTTTAATATTTCTGAAATCGCATTTTTCCTGAATGTTGAAATCTGCTTCCCATTACGATGTAATGGTGAATGTTTCTGCTTGGGCATCTGTGACCCGAAGGCCGCCTCAGCAGGGTCACTTAATGTCTTAAAGCAAACCTGGGGAACAGCACGGGGGCAGGCCACCAAGCCCCACCCTGCGGAGGCCCATGATGTCAGAGCAGGACCAGATCGATCCCAGCACACCAGCGCTCACGGGGCCCAGCCACTCCCTAGCTATTAGTTTGTAATCAAGTCCACATTTTGGAAGATGAAAACATTAAGTATTTATATTTTTAGGAGGTAAAAAGTGAAGCAAAGAAAGCAACCATAGGAGAGACACAAGTAGCCAAACTCACAGAGACAGAAAATCAGACAGTGGTCACCAGGGGCTAGAATCAGGGGGGAGCGATGGGCAATTACTGTTTAATGGCTACAAAGTGGGAGGATGAGAAAGTTCTGGAGATGGATAGTGGGAACCGGTCACAACAACGAGAGTGTGCTTAATGACACGCAACTGTACATGTAAAATCGGTGAAGATGGGCTATTTTCTGTCAGGCATATTTTGTCCCAATAAGCAAAGTGGTTATAAAAAAGGAAAATTACAGGTATTGAAAACAAATGCACTGAATCAACTGCTAAATTTTCATCTCACCTGAATTTTTTAAATGGTATATTTTTTTGTTTGTTTTTTATAATTGTTCAGATTGATTCTTCTAATGAGGTAAGAAAAGTCATTAATCTGCTGGTGCCTCCTGTCTCGTGGACGTTTGCATTTTCTGCTTTGCTCAGAAGCATTTGTAAGCCCCTAAGGTGCCTGCACAGACCTCAGGCGTTGTGAGGCTGCAGGCCCTGGAGGAAGGCACTGACGTCTACCAAGTCCCCAGTCCCCAGATATCATTTCTTATTAGAGCTCAGGAAATAGCTAGGTAGCTCGCAGAGCTAGCCACCATGACGGCTTGCTCTCCGGTTGAGTGGTTGGCACCTTAATTCCCTATGGTGACAGCTTCCTATGCTGGTAGGCCCACGGTGTCAGAACCTGTGGTTTCTAGGTGATTGACTGGGCTCCGGTGTATGAGGGAAAAACACTGCTCCCCATTCCAGAAGGGTCGAACCACTGCTTCCTGAGTTAACTTCACAGTCTGTAACACATGTGGGACCATTAAGAAGCTTAGTTAGATATTATTTGAACTCATTCATTTTCTGCTGCAAAGTTTCTGACTCGGCAATTATGATTAAAATAGACACATCTTTGACCATGTGAACACTATGTTTAATGACACTTGCAAGTGGAAAATGTGTGTCTTCTATTTATCAACAAGTATCAGAACCAGACCTTCTTAAATGAGGCAATAAACTCGGTCTGAAGGAAATCCGCCATAATACAATCACACATACGTAAAGGTTACGCACACACGTAAACCAGAAAGACAATTCATGTTTGATTGTAGCAGGAATCGATGACCATTGTTCAGATATCTTTTCTTCAGGAAAAAAAGAAAAAAAGAGATTATCCAAAGAGTAAATTCCCAGGTTCTAATCTGTTCATCATGGAGAGGAAAGGTGATTAAATAGTTGCCACTCACAGCTCCCTATGGGATTGTTAGTACTATCATGCCCACTATGTGATGAGAAAAATACAATAAGAAAAATTAAAGTGCCCAAGGACACACAGCGAGACAGTTGGCACAAACAAGACTCCAACTCATATCTGACGAAAACATTTTCTTTTACTTCCTTGTATTTCCTTCCAGCAAATCCCTGTAAGGTGGCATTTTATGGGGGATATGGGGAAGGCCCTACTCTGTAGGCTACAAATAAGCCTAAGGTCCCGAATGGCTTAACTAATGGGTTAAGTGAGACAGCCAATGTGCTGACAGAATGATGTCATTGCTCTGCACGTGCAAGATGAACTGGTCATTAAGACTGGAGCTGTCCAGGAAAGTTCTCAAGCAAAGCTAAGGATGCAGCAAAGACCTCCAGGCTGGAGGGGGAGCGTGCTCACCACTGAGGGTGGAGAGCTGTCACCTGGCGATCCTCCGAGTCACCACAGACACTGTGACAAGATCTCCTACCCAGTGGGTGACAAATAGAGACTTGTTATATTAATGGGTATGAGGACGAATTGAAAGAAGAGTTTGGCTGAAGTGTAGGTGTTATGTAAAAAAGTAATTTAAAAAAAAAATGGCCAGATAAGTCAAAGGCACATGTAGAATGGCTGTCAGTGTAAGGCTACGGGTTTTGAACGTCACCTCGAGTCGAGAACGTTGGATGATAAAACACAGAGCGGACCTGTTGCTTGGGAGGGGCCGGGAGAGGAGATGTTGCTGAGGTGGTGGGAGCCCGGGCTGGGGGGCCGTGAAGAGGAGGAGCAGGAAGTCAAGACCTGTGCTCAGGAAGCACCGCTGCCCTCTTTCAGGAACATGTATTCCAAGACAGTGGATGCATCCCTGTTGACCCAGCTCTCTTACATTCAGAGACAGAGGAACAAACATGGGTAGTGAAATTAATTCATTTAGGATGTAATAAATAACGGGTAAAGCAGTTTCGTCATCAGATTGCTATTTGCTCTGCACTCAGCTGCCTGTACGCCTTGGCTTGTACACCAACTCACACGCGATCTGCTGACAAAACCTTACAGGGTCTCCACTAAGAATTAGACTTGGACTAATTCAACAAAGCTCTTGCTCTCCCCTTTTGAAAGGAGCGGGGGAGAAAACACGCTAATCCAATCTTAGGCCAAAAAGATAATCTTCTCCCTCAGCATTTGATAAAAGTAAAAGTTAAGAAAAATAAAAAAGCATCGTGGAGATCTACTCTCTTTCCCCAACTTCTATTTACTTTGAAAGACAAGCGAAGTCCAGAATTGTAAGAGCATCTGTTATTTGCACTGACTAGAACGCAGTCTCTAGGCGAACATGTTGTCTTTAATCCTGGCCTCCGACTCTAATTAAAGCAAGGCAGATCGGTTACCTGCCATCGTCAGGTCGAACGCCACAGTACGACTGCTCTGGCTTGTTCTCTGGCCTCTGGCGCGGCAGCCAGAGTAAGCCAACACCCAAACGTCACCCGGGGCTGCCCTGCAACATCACTCGCAGCTATGTGTTATTCAATCTCCACAGCAACGCTTCGGTAACAGAGGTCAAGATCTCTTTGTAGGCAACCAGGTGGCCGAGCCAAGTGACACGGAAGTCGGGGTTTTAGGGCTTCAATTTTTATCTCTCTGTTTATTAGACCAAAGTAGGGAGACTTAATCCAACGATGTATTCAAAATGAATGATCATAAAAGATGGCTGTCTTGGTGGCAATAAAAATTTTAAACCAAAAAAATAAATAGAGGTTTCCTACAGCTGTGGAGTTGGGGTTCACATCAAAGTATTTGTTAACACAGTAACGATCGTGGTGTTAAGAGCTTAGATTTCGTAAAAGCTCTTCAGAGCTTAGAGCATTCGCCACTACACTCCGGCAGATGGCACAGGAATGGGCCTGCCTCCTATTCTGTTCATGCTTCCTCTTACATTTACTTGGAAATCTGCATAGGAAGCCAAGAAAAGGGTTGTCGATGGGAGACGTACAAAGGCTGAGTTTATGAATATAAAAAATACAGACTGATAAAAGAACTAACCCTGAAATAACAGGAAATGAATTGCTGTCAAACAGCAAGAAAAAAATAAAGAGAAAAGGGTGTATTTTTCCACTTTTGATGTGAAAAGAGAAATACTGCTCATCTTCAACTATTAAATCCCCAACTCCCTTCTCCCCAAGTATGTCAATTCTGAGTTTTAGTATTACATGTCTACCAATGCAGTAGGGATAATGAGATTATCTGTCTACTTAGGTATCTACACATACACACTTTACATTTAAATTCAAAGCATACTATCGTTTGATGCATTCATTTTTTTAAAATGTGCCAATGTTTCATTTTATGTACAAAGAGACATACACGCAAAAAAAAAAAGTAAGGGAATCAAAAAAAGGGTAGAAACAATGTGACACAGTTACAGTGACACAAAGGACCTCAGGAGGTATGGAGCACGTTGACTTGTAAGAAGCCTGCGGCTTAGGTATTTCAGATAAATTCTTGTCTCTGCTCTCTTTGTGCACATTCACGAAGCAACAGGACTCGAAAGTGACCCGGCACTGTCAAGTTCTTCCTTTGCTTTCAAAACAGTGTACTTTCTGCAGAGCCGCTGAACTTTTCTGAGCCTCCGTTGCGTCATATGACAAATCTGTGTATTGTACTACCAACTTCTAGGTTTCTTTTTCTAAGGGTCAGGAAGTAGAGACTAAAATTAAGAGAGTGTTGTGTTTTTAAGTTGATTTCAGAAATTTTTGTCACAGCGGATAAATACACTTTCAAGAAAAGAAGGCCAAGTTGTAATGTCAAATGTAGTCTCCAACCTTGTGTGCGCGGCCATGTATTTCCATGGAGAGATGCAAGCAGGTGTGTCTGGGTTGCATGTGTGTATTGCTGGTATCGGCCCACTCCTACATACACACACATAAAAGAGTGAAATAATGATGAGGCAGCATATTGAATATTATATGAGCCTAAAAACTATAGTATCTCATATAAATATTAAGCATCTTCATTCTGTGGGATATGTTACTAGGCTTATAAAGTATGGAACATGCAAATCACAGAGGTCATCAAAACACAACAGCTCTAATTCAAAGGTGGTTCAAGTCCTATGTACTGACATTGGCCTGGTCTCACTCTACAACAGACAGGTTCATACATTTAGGCTTATAACCTACCTGTGTCATCATCGTCATTGAGAAGACTCACTTTCCAAAGTTGACCTGTCCATGACTTGATCTATGCTGCATTTAAGAGAGGTTAAGATTTAGAGGGGCCTATCCCATCATTGACTGTGACTTTATCAGACTCACATAATCTCAGATGGTGCCAGGGCCCGGCCATCAGACTCATGATAATTTCAGAATTAAGGACATAGGTTTGAACGTCCAGAAATTCTGCTAAGTCAGGAGTGAGACAGGTGTTCACAGCAGTATTCAGGGCAATAATATTTAAGAGGGACGGTCCTGAGCTAGCTCACTGAGCGTGAACACCAGCTCTGACACTTCCCAGCCAAGCCATTTGGACAAAGCATTTGATGCCTCTGTATGGTGACATCCTACTTATTAAAAAGGAGGTGACTGGAGTCTTTAGCTCATAGGGACGGACTCTCCCATGCTTAGAAAAGAAACATCCTTTAGGCGGAGTGAGAACGTGATGAATGTCTGATGTCTTCTTCCCATTCGGTGCCCCTCACAGCCTCTGAGCAGTCCTGAGAGCATGTGGCTGAGGCTCCCCTTTCTGGTGCTTTCTGTCACAGATCCTTGATCTACTTCCTACCTCCCGCAGCTTTCTGTGAGAAGCTGAGACTTGACATAATTTCTGGGCCTTCAGTGTTTTTCACCTGCCGTGAAGATACTAATTCGTTCAAGAAAAGTCTATTGAATAAACACTACGTGCCTGACACTGCTCTAGACGCCATAGACACATGAGGGGAGACACGTGCAAGGGAGAAAAGGCATGTGGGCAGTGTGGTGTCTGCTTTCACTGCAGTGTGGATCCAGCCTGGTGCTGGAGGAGAGAACGGGCAGCGTCACACATGGCCTGCACCACCATGCCATGGGCCGGACATACGCGTCCAAGAGCGGTCATGGACACGGCCGCCAGGTTGGAGTAAGGTTTGCGAGGATGGTGTGGACCACAATGAGCCAGCAAACGATGGGATGGGTAGCGTGTGGGAATTGGGGGGAATCAGGAGTCTCGTTGTGAACTGGTTTACATTTCAGATGACAGATTATGTACAGGGTCATATCAAGGAGGCAGTGAAGATGGGGTTACTCTAGAAGCGACATCCAAGGGGGTGGACTCATGAGTGTCCTGGCGTGTGGACGTGCCCACTACTCTCACGTGCTGACCATATACTACTGGTCATGTCTCTCAAGCCAGTCAGTATGAAAGTAACACAATACCTTCATTGCCACCCCGCCCAATATTCAAGTTGTAAGAAATCATCCCTGCACACATGACGGACAGCTGCCTGCAAGGAGGAGCAGGGACAGCCTTACCAAGCTTGGCACGCTGCTTGGCCACCTCTCCACATTTAGACACGTCGTGCCTTACAGTATACCTCTGAATCCCTAGCTTGTTGAACTTCCATATCATACGCAAGATACACAGGGTGATTATGGACTCCAAACAGAAGAGAAAAGGATAAAACAAAATAATGCACCACTTCTTATTATCAAACGTAGTCCGACTAGGGCTCCCTGCAGAGTAAGATACACATTTCAAATCCTGTTCGTTGCATCAGTCTGAACATGTGCTCCTCCCAACACTTGTTCTCACTCGTTCCCTCTAACCTACCTTTACTTTGTGTTTGCCAGGTCTCTTCTAAGTGCATGCAACCACCTGGGAGTGAAATCTTAACCTACTGCCGAGAACTCTGACGACTCACCAGCGGGGATGAATTTGGACACTGCGTTCACGTGCTTATTACACAGACTAGAGGAGAAAAGACGTGTTTTCTTTTCTGTTTAAAAGTTCTTTTCAGATACAAACACAAATTCATAAGCAGTGTTTGCATGAATTAGAATTGCAACGTTGTATTTCATATGTATTCTGGGTTTTTTTTTAATTTTTGTTCTTGTTTTTTATTGTTGTTGTTGTTGTTGCTTTTTTTTTTTTTTTTTTTTTTTTTTTTTTTTTTTTTTTTTTTTTTTTTTTTTTTTTTTTTTTTTTTTTTTTTTTTTTTTTTTTTTTTTTTTTTTTTTTTTTTTTTTTTTTTTTTTTTTTGGTGCCTAGTCTTTCTCTCATTTCATTCTCTGTCATTTATTTTTGATTGACAGTAATCATTTCTCACCAGAATGCTTCTTTTTACACTAGAATGTTGCCTTTAAATTCTTCAAGTATACAAAATCCACTAAAGATTCACTAATATAGTTGGATTCACTCTTTGGAACGGCTCTAAAACAATGCATTTTCTATGCCCCCAATCAACATGCACATACCACTGTCCCTGCAGTTCCAAAGCTGTTTCTGATTACCGATCAAAATTCCCCTGTACTCCATCAAAGGCCGAGCTTCTTTTAAAATACTTATTTACGGCTGCAGGGCCGACTGCATTTAAGCGCCTACAGCACCAAATCTCTTTTAACGTTTGGCCAACTGAGCATTAGGCAACTTATTGGCTAGTGGGGCGCCATGTTCCTGCTCGGTGCCCGGATAAGGTAGCCACCATCCAACACGCTTCACTTACTCCCAAGTACCATTAACGCTAATGAGCATCACATCCACATCACGGGAGAAGATACAGATTGGGATCCTCGCCCCTCAGACTTCATTAAGCTTGGTATTGTTTTATTTGAGGGCAAGGCTCTCATTTCAGAACATTCTTCAAAGACAGATGAACATAAATACACTGTAATTAATAAAAAGCATTGCTTCTCTGTTTAACAGGTAGCATGTATTCAGACACAGCTGCAAGTTTTAAAAGATACTTCCTGGGGGTAAAAGGAGACAGTAATTAAGTGTATTATAACAGAAAGTGATTCATTAAATTACAATGCATTTTATTCTCTCCTGACATAAGTAAAGCAGGCAGGTGTCCACATTCATTTCATATCTTTTGTGACTGTGATCGACTACATCAGGTTCTTGTTTAAATTTAATTCTTGTTGCATGATTAATATTGTTACTTAACGGTCTGTGTTTAAATGCATTTAGCTCTGCTTCTACAATATAAAACTAAAAAGAAGTCCTTCCCCTTGGAAATGTCAGTGTATTTATTTTGTCTTACCCTAAATCCCGAGTATGTTTTCCAGGTCTCTACTAAAAGGATAACTTTCGTATGAGTCAGAGGAGTTCAAGAACATCCCTGGATTAGTCTGGCTTCGATGAGGTTAAACGCAGCAACACGGTTGCCCACAAAGAGATACGGTAAGCAGTTATAATGGGTGTCACTCAGCAGAGCACCACATATAAATCAAAACTAACAAACGCCCTCCCCTGCAAATCCCCTCCAGTTCCTTGAATTTAATTACTATAGCAAATGGTAATAGAACAGGAGTGTCTCCTGTCAGTAAAAAAAAAAAAAACTATGTTTAAAACAGATGTGAACCACACAAAGCATATGTAAAACACGTGTGATCCACAGCAAGGTCACGGGACCCACTGAAAGAGCACATGTGGAGTGCGTGAACCACATGTGGACACATGTCGTAAAGTCACGTGTTTCTGTTCACTGCCAAGACGCAGATCATATTCTAAAGAAATCAGGGGCTCTTAAATAAACTTTGTACTTCTTAAGGTAAACGGATACCGTTTTGTTTAAAATCCCTTAGTGTAGGCAGACAAGGGTCCTCAAATCTAATACTGAGCTTGAAAGTCCTCAAGTCCTTGTTTCATTCCTGGTTTCCTATCCCAGGGTGATTTTGTTGATTATTATAAGAGAATAAAGATTCCTTCCTTGCCCACAGCTAATTCTTTGAGGATGCCATATCTTACCATGAAACCTAAGCAAACAGACCCTAAGTGTGTGAATCAGGAACAACTGTGACTTGAATAGGCTTTTTTTTCTTAACACACTCACAGGAGCAGGAGGTTAGAGCCCTGTCTTCTGTATCTGGAATACAATCGACGCCTTCAGAGCTCATAGAAAACCATCCAATTGTCAAAACCCAAGGAGAACACTTACTTTATCATACAAGTTTGGCAAATAAGATATTTATGTAATTTAAAGTGAAAATTAAAAAGGCTTGCTTAGGCATGGAAATAGGCACAGAGATGTCCCACCCTTGCTTTCTAGAGCATGATAACAGTAACAGTTCCTTATGCAGAGGCACTAATTTAATTAGAATCTGAATATATTATTTCGCCCGGGGCCTCCTCACAACCTTTTAAGAACTGTAGTGCAACTGGAATTAGAGAAGCCAACCGTATAGCATTGTAGAAAGAACGTAGGCTGTAACGACCAATGAGAGCAGCCTGTGGCTGCAAACAAGTGAGACACACTTTCTAATCTGTTTTTGCATAGAGATTTGCATAACCTGGATTATAGAATTGCTCACTTAACATGTTTATTGTAAATTGCACTATTATATGCAAGATGATGATAATACATCACACGAATATATGTTAGTTATTTCCATCCACAATTTATACATGAGAAACACTAAGGTTCACATGACCAGTAATTAGTAGGGCCAAGACAAGAACATAGATATGTTTTATTGAAGCGTTCCTCATTATCTCCAAAGGCAGAGCTGAGCAGAGTATGTTTCTCATTAGCAGGACATTCATTCTGACCCCAATTCAATAGACAAGCACTAATATCAGAGATCATCATTATTACAATAATGTCACATCCACACACGTTTACAGCACTTTGCATTTTCCGACGTAAAACATGACCCAGGGAGCCTTTGTTGCTTCCGCCTTGTATAGCAGGCAAGCAGGGAAATTGAAAGACTAGTAAACTAAAGTTCTGAGAACGTAATAAATAGGTTGCTTGAATTCATATATTTATTAAGAAACGACACTGACAATCTACTTCCATGGATGGAGTTCTAAGTCCAGTAATTATTTTCTGCTAAGCCAAAATATTTAAAAATAGGATGGGCAGGTTCTCAATATTATGTATCTGGACACTGACATCCAAATTCATGTTTCTAATGATGCTGCAATTAAAAATGAGGATATAATGGAAGAGAAGCATGAGGAGGAGAAACTTGAGCACTGAATGGGACCACGTGGTTCCCTTTGTTACTATTTTTGGCAAAATGCAGTAGACGCTCCAGAACTCCTGAGAACGACAGGAGACGCCAAGCTGCTCGGTGCGCTTCAAATGTACGTTATGGACTGCTGCATCAAGACTTCAAAACCATTTTTCTTAGACATACATTGGTTAGCTCTAATTCCTCCGTTAGTATGAGTTTCCCCTTTAAGCCTGGCTCACTGCCATTTGTTCTTCAAGACAAAATTCTAGTATCTTTTCTGTGAACCCTCCTAGCTTGTACCAGACAGAGCTGTTCCCATCTTTGCACCCCAGCAGCCACGTGATGTTAGGATATCTCTCCTTACACATCCACCCTTCTGTCTCTAGCAGTCTGACTAGTCCTCAAGAGCAGAGTCCTTATTTTCATTAGCTTTGCATCCACAGTGATCAGTGACGTTATTTTATAAGGTCATTAGGAGGAAGTAGAAGAATGAATGAATGAATGAATGAATGATATGCTGTCATCTTTCCTTTTGGGGATTAGTCAATGCAGCAGCTTATAAGCTCAGATCAGGTGCGATGTAGTGGCCAGGCACGTGTAATGCTAAACTCCTTCCACCCTAAAAGGAAGTGATTTAAATAGCCAAGTCACTGGGTTTTTATTCATTCTGCTTTAGTTGTCTATTTATGAAACATTCCCTTAAAAAAGCAGCTAGAGAAGCTGTCTGCCTCTACACGGTATTATAGCGTTTCATGAGCCACCCCGCACCCCAGGAGGCTGGGAAGAATATTTGTGTCAGGCTAACATAGACCATTGCAGACCATATCACTACATCAGGTCTGGAATTATTTTTCTGGATTCTGACACTAGACTATGCACTCACTTTCATCATACCCTGTATCTTCATTGGAAATACGCGAAAGAGTAATATTTTGTCATTCCAATTTGCCACAACCCATTGACATTTCCCTATTAGAGATGTGGAGCTGAAAATGTGAGTCTCACCCCTTTTCGTCTCATCCTAATGAGCCATGAGGAATGAGAAGCACTCGGGATTCTGGCCGCGCACTGTCTGCCATGTGCGAGGCAGACCCGGCCTCGGGCGGCCCTGCACAGACGGTGGGTGCTGGGCCGGCACGCGTTCACGTGCGATCAGCGCAGATTTGAGTCTGCTGCTTGGTCTCTTCCAAGGTTGGGTCTTCTGTGTCAGAACTGGAATACAGTGCCTCAATCAGAACTGACTGTCCTAACCCGTCTTCCCCATCTAACGCTCTCCTCATCATAACCTAGGCTCTGCCACATGACCATAAATACGATACACACATTTTCAAACCTCCTCTTGCCCGTACGGGGCAGTACAAACGGCTTTTGTACACAGGCGTGGTTTGTTCAATCTAGAACCAACCTATCTCGCCATGCTTACCTTCAACGACTACTTTCTGCCCACTCTTGGTCACCTTTATGCTCTCACTACATCCAGCTCTTAGGGCTTGTCCTATCTCTACCTCTGACTGTAGCCGACCTCACTAACCTTCCAATGATCAAGAGAAATAGTGTCTATTTTGTGACTCTTTTCCTTGTCGTGCTTTCAGAGCACTTCCTACTACTTCTATGGAAAAAACCGTCACTTTGGAATAAAGTTAGTTGCTTACGCGTTATGCCTTGCACTGGACTGGAGAGTTTATCAAGGTGAGGAACTATGTCACACGCGTGCACCATGTGCCTCTTCACCCAACTGGGTGAGAGCTTGAAAGACAAAAGGAAGTGATGGAGGGAGACTGTGCTCGACCTCAGGTGGAGAGAACAGCTAAGGCACCCACCTCCAAATGTGCTGCAGATGAGAATTGGAATGTGTCTTTCCCCATCATTTCCGGTAACTCATTTGTAGATTTGAGATTTTTAGATATTTAGATTTAATTTTTTAGAATTATTTTTCAGTAAGGATGCCCATGAACATAAGGGACACACTGTGGATTCGGAGTAAGTCTGTTTCCATTTGATAGAGCAATGTGGTTTGGGGACGAGGCTTTAGGTACGAGCATGACTGTTAACTTTGTTTTCATGACGACACGACACAGCTCCCAATATCAGAACAACTAGTGAACGCAGAGAATGCTTATCTTGATCTGTTTTTAAATGTTTATCATTACCAAAGCTGATTTATCACTGAATTTGGGTTTCCTTATGCAATCGTGAGGGTGGCCCTCATCAATCCATTTTGGGATATCATCCAAAGAGCACCCTATGCAGCCACGTCACATATCTAATAAACGAAACCCTGGGTGTCTGCAATATTCCAGGGGCCCTAGAAAAGGGTAACTCACCGAACCCCTGTGAGATCCTGTAGTACAGGGAGACCCAGATGGCCATTTATAAATAGTCAAAACCGTATTTTTGTTACAGTTTTTAATGATGTAGATGCTGAGAGTAGTGTGCTGTGAAGGAGTTTTAACCTCTCAGGAACCCCCAAGGATGGCACAGCCCTCCTAAATGGACGGGTGAGGGTGACGTCTCCAGCCCACGCGTTAGACCTCAAGAGAACTTTCCACAGGGCCCCAGATAACACAAGTAAGTGCACACACACGGATGTTGCCTTCATTTCTCAGTCACTCTGAGGTTTTAGCTGAAGCCAAATAGTCTGAGCACGGTTCTGGAAATCTCAGAGACCCGGGGAGAAGCAGCCGTTAGTCCCTGTGAGTGTGACTGAGCTGACATTCCAGAGACACTTTTGCGGGGGTCAGGGCTAACAAGATGACGGCAGAGATGGGGGGAAGGGCAGGAAAGGTGTGAGACTCGGTGTACCTCCAGTTCACAGTCTGGCTGTGGGCAAGGGGGCCGTCCTCTCTCTAGAATTATCAACCCTGAGAATTCGCAGGTGCAGGGACATCACAGTCACAAGGCCTTTTCTTTAAATTTTCCCAGCCAAAGGCTGGAAGATACTAATTTTAACTCAGGTCCTACAAGTGTCACAGAACTGAGGCACCTCTCCGTGTGTGGTCCTTTCTCCTTGGGTGACTAACTGCCCTTTTCCTGGACTAGTAGTACATATTCTCTACGGCTGTTCCATCACCAACGTCATGAGATAAACATGACGTTAATAATAAACAAACCTCCCATGAATACTTCTCTGCAGAAGCCTATACCATGTCCCAGCACAACAGCATTACCATTTTAAGTCAAGCAAGTCTCGTTGGCATGTGAGAAAATCTGTATCTCATAATGTCATACAAAACAATGTGTTATGAATCATCAGAGGGTACAGGACAAGGGTTATAAAAGAATAATTCTTTATGATGGGGCAATATATTTGGTTTCCTTAAGTTTTACGGGCTCTTTTGAGGAGTCACTCACTGAAGGACATCTGAAAATGTGCATGTTACGACTTTCATTGACTCCCTTGTCATGACGAAGAGCGCTACTCTTCTTACTCACATGCTAACAATTTCGCAGAGATAGGTGAACGCACTGTTTTAAGGCCATCTGTGGTGGTGGTCTTGGGGCTTACACCATCCAATGAGCTTAATCTTTGCCGTCCATCTCTCTCAAAAGAAAATGCATGTCTTTGGCTAGCTGAAACTCCCTTGTGTTTAATAGTTTGTATTTTCTTTTTAAACTATTAAATCATCATTTTTTATTAGCATCCCTTTATAAAGAAATATCGAAGACTTCTTGAAACAAGTGTGAACTCCCTTTCCTCCAAGACGCTCACACACACATGAGCACAGACAGCTGATAGTAGAAACTTACTGATTTTGAAATCTAGTCTGTTATAAATCAAAGTGCATTGAATGATGCACAGAAAGCTGCATGTGTAGTTAATTGTGCCTACAGCCTGCTGCATTCCACCGTGAGGTACATAAACAAGACATTGAAATCCTTGAGACCGTATCTGGCCTTAGAGCTGTATTATTGCAAATATCCTTTCAACGCACATTCTTAAAACCAGTAAGCGCTAGATGGTGAAGGCCCTGCTTAACACAGTGTCGTTGCCTTTTAATAACCTCCAGTCTTCAAAAGGATTTTCGTTGGATCAAAATTTTAAATGGAGTCACTTGGCTACGGCTCATTCTCTTGGAACCACTGGAGTCCCTGATGCCGGCATGCATCTCTATGTTCGGGGGACGTGCACCCCAGCAACAGGAAGGTTGTTTATCTTGGTATCATTTGATGCTACCATGCCTTGCTCAAAGGCACTGTCATGAAAGAGGCTGCCATAATTATTTCCAGGACAGGGCCTGGGAGTTAGGCGCGTAATTCTGACTACAATGGTGGGAGTGGTGAGTGGAATCCACCCACATATCCTTATTAACTGGAGCATGATTTCCAAGCTGCAAGACTTCCAATCCTGCTCCGGCAGCCACGCCGCCTGCCAGTACCCCAGAACACTTTATTTCCCCAAGGTTTCCGCAGTATGACATTTTTGGATCGTGTGCAGTTCCTACCTTCCCCTGCGTACACTCATTTAGAGTATTTTTATTGTTCTCTTAATTATCTGCACAAAGATATTAATTCCAGAATGTACAAATGGGCTCCATTGTGATTTCCCCACCACACTTTATATGATAACATCACTTATGAATGCTATTTACAAGTTTCCAGGCAGACGTGTGGTTGATCTAAATTTGTGGGACAACAGCACTCAGATATCTGCTTTCAATTTGTGTGCATGTTTCCCCTGTTATTTTCCCTTCTTTACGGCCGTATTAATTGATACCAGAAGTCTCTATGAAATGACTGCGCGCCCCAACAATGGAATGCAGCAGATTAGGAATTACTGTTTCGCTCCATCTGAGAGACGTGTCAGGGCGGCCCGATCTTTACGTCTCGGGGCCGTCCGTGGAATGTTCCACCACTTGCTTCTCAGCATGTGGGCGCTAGCTGACCACCAAGATGTGAGCTGTCCTGACGCTGGTGCTCTTCATCGACCCGTCTGACACTTTGGCTACTTGCAGGGATGACAAGGCACAAACCAACTCATCACTGAGAGCAATGGGACGTGGGGGAATCGGTCTGCTGCAGCTCACTAACCCTTAAGGCAGGAAGGCCAAGGGTTAATCTGGACTCCGGGGCGGGCACCAGAGCCACGTCCTGGCAGCACGTGCCTCCGTGAGCTCAGCCACAGGAGGGGGATGCGCGGGGCCCTGCGGTCTCGTCCGTACTGAGTCAGGTTCGTTTCTGTAAGTGTCTTCTGACACTGTGAGGTATCTTCTCTCATTTAAAAAGACAACCATAAAAAAGTATAAATTAAATGACTATCATTTGCAAATATGGTTTAAAAGGATATGAATGAAAATCGTAATGTGTAAAACATGTAACTCATGTGGATCTCGCGGGAAGACCCTGGCGAAGTTACAGTGGGGGCGACCCGGAGGCTGTGGATGTAACTCATTAAACAGTATGGCTTTAATCAATAAAGTACAACTTGATCTAGTCAATCAAGAAATTAGACGACAAGGGAACACCTCCAACCCGGTCATTCCTACGGCAATAGAATTGCTACTGTCACCTCCGCAAACAATGCAGGTGGGCATCTAACTCTCCATTCATCTAGAAAATGGAAATAATAATCAGTTCCCTCTGTGTGTGTCTGTCTGTCTCTCTCTCTCTCTCTCTCTCTCATGCTTTATCAATTATTCTCAATCTTGACTGCATTTTAGAAACACCCAAGGAATGTTTAAAAATACTAATGCCTAGACCCCATCCAGCCCAATTCAGTCAGAACCTCCAGGGGTGTGGCCCAGGGCTGGGCGTTTTTTTTTAATTCCCCCAGGGACATAAATGAGTATCCAACACTGAGAACATTTGTGAGGTGCTAATCAACAGCTTACTCAGTGTACAGAGCACATGATGCATGAGCGTGAGTGTGTCTGGGTCTGGACAATTCCCAGAGTCGATTGCAAGTGCCCAAACCAGAACTCGATCCACAGTAACGTTGAACAGCCATTCAGCTGCCCAGTGTCGGCGCCGTGCTGGACCGCGTTGGGGGTTCTTTCCTCCTTTGTCCTTTTCCTCCTCCACCAATCGGAGGGACAATCCCTCACGCTTGCTAAAGGTGACCCGCTTGATTGACAATACCCCACCCAGGCGCGCATTTATTCAACAGGGGACCGTTCCTGCATCACGCTAAGTGGCAGTGGCTGTCAGCAGGGGCCGACCACGCTCGTCCCGGACCTGGGTAGGTTTCCACACCCACCGATGGACTCAGCTGCCGCTGTCACTCCCTCTTACAACGCAGAGGCCTTTCTCTCCGCCGCCTGTCCACACAGGCTCGGAGCTGGCTACGTTCACCCCATACCAAAGAGCAAATAATGGCAGCACGGCCAGCGACGTGAACGATGGCCACCAGCTTTTGTCCTCGGGAGGCACCTTCCGGCAAAGGCTCACTCAAGACCTACGAGAGTTTCCGAAACGGGTCCTGAGGGCCTGCTCGGTGTGTGACGGAAGGCCGTGCCGGATGCCCCCGGGACCTGCCGCAGACCCAACACCGCTGCAAGGGCAGGAGGGGCCTCGGGGTATATCGCAGTTCCAGGAAAGGGCTGGCAAGGCCCACGGAGCCGCCTAGAGCCAAAGCCACCCACCGGAGCCGTCTTGTACTTCCCGGGGTGGCCGCTTTGCCCGCCAACCCCCACGCTCTCCCCCTGGCTCTGTGCTGTGCATGGGGCAGCGGACAGAAAATGGGGCAGTTCCCGCAGCCCTCAGCCACCGGTGCTCTCTCCACCAGGAACGGGCGATCCGAGTGTCCTGCTTTCCAGCTGCCCTAGGTCCGTCCCTTGTGCCACACGCATCTCGCCATGACGCAGGGGGGAACAGCTCCGCCGTGATTGCTATGGCCTCACGCTCCTGAGGAGAATCCTGGCAGGGGGGCATTTGTTAGAGGCACAACAGCCCCTCCCCTGCAGATGCTCTCAGAGAGTACCCTCCTGCAGCACCTACTCACAATACCCCCGATCTGATCGAATGGGCCAGGTGCCACCTGCACGTGCAGTGGTGGCACTGCAGGAAGGCACGTGGAAAGTCTGAGACTTGGATCTTCCATAGGGGGCTGGCACAGGTGTGGCCCCCACTTTCTTTGGCGTGGGGGACGGAGCGAGGGAGGGAGGCAGGGAGGGAGGTGGTTGCAGTACAAAAACCCTATGATCCTCCAAATCGTAATCAAGTGGCTCCAGGAGAGGTTAGAAAGGGGTGTCCAGACTCCCTGCATCAGAATGAAAGCCAATGGCACCTGGACATGCACAGTTACTAATTTGCCATCCAATTATCCTTTACATAGATTGCTAGGAACATTTGTTCGGAAAGCTCTGACTTTGCACAAACACGAAAATATTCACAGAGCCTCGTTTCCCACTATCAGTTCAGCAGAACTTGGCAATGTGGCTCAAACACTCATTCCTGAGGTCACAAGTCTCAGGCCAGGTCTCCTGAGCACGTGTGTCACTGTCAGGATGGGGCCTGAGAGCACCAGGAGGTGCTTGAGTGTACAATTGAAATCACACTGAAGTAAACTTGTTCTTTTCTCATAAATACATCCTGAGAACATGAAAATATTCACGGACTGGCAGGAAATTTCTGGTGGACCAGACCCAGTCTGCAGACCGGGAGTTGAAAACGATGGATATAAAAAATGTCAAAAGGTGGAATTGTCAAACACAAGCTGAATAGACAATTCAGAAGTCCTTTCCCCACCCTGTTGTGTAGGTGCTTTGGTGGAACACCTAGCAGATGTAAAATCAGAGGACTGATGTGAATACAGTGTGTGTGTGCGTGTGTGTGTGTGAGAGAGAGAGAGAGAGAGAGAGAAGGGCATCACTTAGCATCACTAAATTAATCTCATGAATTCTAATGAATTAAAAGTTGAGATGCAGAAAGCTTGAAAACACAAAACTAACACTGTAGTTTGTTTAAGATTATTTTTAAATCCAATGAATTATTTATATATCGAATTCTAAAATTACTTGTGTTTTCAAGATACCCTTAGCTGCTAAGAGAGAAGGAGGAAATAAAGAAAGAAAGGAAGGGAAGCGTCACTTTTGGGCTTAATAAGAACACTTTGAGTAATCACAGGTAGAACATACCCAGTATTTCTGTTTTAAGAGAGAACACATGCCATTAGAAAAAATTTTCATCATTATAAACACCACAGAGAAGTTTAGATTACCACAGTGCAATGTGAATAAATTATTTGTGGCCAATAAGAGAGTCTGGAAAAGTCTTTGTAATACTAGTAACACTAGTGAATTATTTTTATGAAACACACATCCATATGCTGGCATTTATATATTTACACCTAAGAAATTATTAAATAAGAGTTTTTATTTGAAATAAGGGCACTGACTTATGAAAATCCTGCAAAATATATTTAATGCAAAGCTTTTGTGATAGAAAAGTCACAAACCATTTCAGTCCTCGAAATAGACGGAGCAAATGCAAAATTCGAAAGTTTCAGGTATGTAAATGAAAACAGTCAAGCTTAAAGAAAAGAAAAAAAAAAAGAAAACAGTTAAAAGTATCTTCTCAAACATTGTTAGGGTGCCCTGGGATGAACCATTCGGAAAGCCACGATCAGAGCAAATCTCTGAATGTAGATCAAGTTTTATCAAAGCCTACTACTTGGTCTGCAAGTGGAACAAAAGACATAGTTTAACAAATGCAGAAATAATGAGGGTTTCAGATTTCTCACTGAGGCACCAAAAGACAGACTCCAGTCTAACATTTCAAAGCACGGGAGTTCACGACTGAGACTGCACCACTGCCACATGGAATTTCTGCGTTCCGTAGGCAGGATCCGTAAAAGCAAAAATTTCAGTCCCTGCCTCTTTGCAAGTCTGTAATGAGAAGAAATACATGCTGGGTCAAACCTATGAGAAATTTGCAAATCTCAGTCTCTGTGCTGCTTGACCAAAGCAGTCTATTCTATAGAGAATTAAACTCTTTCCTCTCCCGCCGATTCTCAAGATGCCGACGTTCAAACCCCGGGCACCACTCACCCAAAGACGGTATTTTCAAGTTGCCAATTTGAAGCCGTGTCTTGGGTGAGGCTAACGCTTTACAATAAAATGCAAAAGTGTAAATAAATGTATACATTTATAATTGAGTAAGATAGGCACGCCTTTCTTTTTCTTTTCTTTTTGATGGGATCCTAGAAGGAACTTTGATCTCTTTCTTGTTTATTCTGGTTAGAAGCAGGGAGGCTGAATGAAGTCTACACCGCCATGTATTCACCTGCGTGACCTTCCGTGTGTTAACGAGGTGACTTCATCTATATACATCTCAGCTTCCACCCTGTACCGCTAGTGTGAAGTTAAAATGGGATAATACAACTAAAATGGGATAATACAACTAAAATGGGATAATACCACTAAAATGGGATAATACTATTCTCAATTAAAATTGAGAATAGTATTATTACCCACCCTGTACCGCTCGTGTGAAATTAAAATGGGATAATACAACTAAACTTTCGTGTCTTACTGGATACTTAGAAAAGGTAATCATCATTATACTGTTATTACTGCCTTTACATTGAGGATGTACCAATTTAAATGTTCAATTAATCATATAATGACTTCTGTATTAAAAGAACCTTTCAACTTCTATGAAGTTCTTTCTTGATTGCTGAAATGTCGGTTGTGTTATGTCCAAGCACTAATCAAACAACAAAGTAAGAGTTAAATCCACTTGCATCGACTCAAAGGACGGATCTCTGATAACCACACCCACATCAATAAATTCAACCTGATAAAATTATGTTATTTCCTTCGGGTCTAGCATCTAATTCCCACATATATTTCTTAGGTTTCTGTTAAAAATTGTATGTTATGCTTTTTTTTTCAATGGATAGGCAATATTGTATTGATATGTGTGGGAAATGCTAGATGTGACTCTAATTATGAGTCTAAGAGGCTCAAAGCGACTTGGAATAACTAAGACAAGGTGGCAGGTTTCCTCAGACGGGGACAAAAAGTTGATTTGCCTGATGAGAGATGGTCGCTGGTGTGGAAAGACGCAGATCGATTTATTCGGATGGATGAAAATTCATTAAAAGGGTTTCATTACAAAACTGAAGATACTGATCACTCACAAACAATGCTGCAAATTGCACTGTAATTCAAAACATACGGAACCCGCTCAGGGTCTGTGTTTTGAATATATTTGCTCTCCGGCTAGAAAACCAAAGTGCATTCCACAGGCACTTGACTACACCTCAGGGTAGCAGCTCACTTAAGCAACCATGTTGCCACCGGATCATACGGACTATCATGACCTTACTTTCCACTGGCAGTGAGGTAGTCCCTATTTTCAAATATAAACACATCAGATAGCAAATCCCAGAATTCCACTTTTATAACTGCTTTCGTGGAACTACTTACCATAATAAAATTCTCAGTTTGTATTTGTGATGATGGTGATAACCATTCTGGATATTTCATGTGGAAAAAGGTTTAATGCAGTTTTATATATATATATAACAAAAGCTGATGGAAAGGCTTGACGTTTCAAAATTCAGGAAAACTGCTGACAGTTCTTAGCCTGGCCACTAACATTTGGGGGACCATGAGGTTGCACAACCACGAGAAACCTTTGACAACAAACACATCTGGCTCCCGATCTGAGGCAAAAGATTTGCGAGAAAACTTGTGGAAATCGCAGCCACAACTTCAGGTCTCATAAAGCTCGTGTTTTTGCTTGCTGCTACTGGAGAATTTTAACAAGGCTTCTGTCACCTTCCTCCTGCCAGTTCTCACATTGGGTCTCTCACGTTGAGCCTCTAAATCTGATGCTCCTGATAGGGATTACAGGAGAAAAGCGTCCCTGGCCACCCGCTGGGAGAGGATAGAAAGGGGGAAGTCAGGCTGACAAGCCCCACGCGATCTAGTATTGCACGGGAGTGTCTGTGACTCCTACCGGGTTGCACTTAGTCACGGGGTACGTGGGGCCTGGATTGTGACGCATCTGTACGCCATCTTGGAAAACGAGATTCATCTCCCAGCCTTGGGTTTCTAAGGAGAAGACAATGTTTCTAAAAATCAAGGGAAGATCAGATGTTTTAGAAACCTACCTTGAATTACAAAATAAAAATATACGGAAAGGTAAGATCGGAAGGCACACAGATTGCTGAGCAGACTTACAATCCTCCACCCAATGGAGGGGATGAAGATAATCAGATGAAGTGAGTACAGAGGCTAAAAGAAGGAATAAGAGAAAGAGGCATTTTAAAACAAAATTAACTGGACTTGGTGAGTAATGACCCCCTTCTTGTCCAGATCTGCCCCCCATTGAACTGGCACTACTTGGCTACATTTTCTTCCTGTTTCTCAAATACGTCCCCTGTATCTACATCTGTCACTGTAGCCACTGTCAGCGTAGACTCTCATGATCACGTCTCCTACCAGGACGGCTGACACAGGCCCTAGAAAACCAGTGAATGACTCCAAACCCCTCAGTAGAATCAGATGCACATTAGATGTGTTGATCTCAACAGCATTCTCATCTCCTGTTGTGGACATCATCTTTTCCATTTTTTTTTTAAGAGAAAACTTCTCCTCCTGGACTTATGGTCCTGATAAATGTCGTTTATGACTCTGGGGCCAGAGAGCTTTTCTGCATAAATAAAAAGAAGCCAGTCTTCCCCCTCTCTGCTTGGCCTCAGGTATATATCCAGGCATATGGCCCAAACAGAGCCAATCAATGTGTCTACTGGAAGTCTCGCTGCCTGGAACTTCTGGGAAATACTCTCCTGTGCTTGGCTCTTTGAGGTGAAATAAAGTGAATACCTCGAGCCTTGATCTCATCTATCTCATAAAGCCATTCTGTATTTTGAGAAAATAAAACAAAAGGTACAAAAAACAGTAGACGAGAAAGAAGAAAATTCTGTCCTTGGTTTGAGTCGTATCTGTGTCCCTGTCATTTTCAGGTGTGGATGAGTGCAGGGTCTCTCTCTCTCTCTCTTTTTAAAAAAAGAATGTTTAAATTAAAATTTTGCATCATACTACCAAAAAGAAAAGACAAAAATAAAGAAAGCACCTGATTAATATTATAATGCAAAAGAACCTTAGTGATTTAGAAATGCAATTTCATGTTTTCCTGACTTTATGTATTTTACCTCTTTTTCTGCACTGTTCTTTCTGTTCTTTATCCCCTTATCTGGATCCCTTCTGCTTTCCATTTTAAAAGGTTGTTCAAGTTTCATCTTCCCACTAACCCTCCCTGACCTTTCATTGTAAGAACATTTTCTATGCATATTTCTATCACAATCCTTAACATGATGCATTACAATTTATCCACATTGACGAGTATCTATGAACCTTCCAGACCACTGGGAGCCCTTGAATGAAGGACTATCCCCTATTTAGTTTGTATCTTCTAGGAGACTGTTTCATGCAAAGTTACTGCTCGATACACGATTGCTGCATAAATGAAGTAGGGTAATCCATGACCATAGAAAAACATGCTTTTCTCCTCGTTGTTTCCAAGGCAACATTTTACCATTTTTATTTATAAGTGGATATCGATTACTTAATTTAATTGTAATTTATCTATACATTAAATACTGAGTCAAAATAGAAATAAATTATCATGAATATGTGCATCAGTGCGTTAACCCAGGCGTCTGGAACACACTTTTTTCACTTTTTACCTTAATGTTATTGAATATTGATATTTATAGAGAAATCCCCTACAAGTGATTGATAATAAAATATATTTACCAGTGTAAGTTCAAAGCAAAATCAAAGACCAAAAGGTAACCCATAGTGCCAACTGATTAGATTCAACTGAATAGACCACAGTTTAATCAAATTCTGTTCAATGCACATCACCTCACCAGCATGTCCTGAGTATCTACCGTAAGAAATATAATTTGTTAGACACCAGGAGATACAAATATAAGAAGTTATCTATAGACAAACACTTTTGGATCTCTGTCTCAAAGTTTAGTTTTAAAATATTCAACTCTCCTAGGTTAACGTTATGCTAAATAGACTACTAATAAACTCAGCCAATAGCTGGTCAGGTCTGTATGAGCTTTGAAATTATGCCTTCAACCCTGCAATGCAGCATGCAAGCAATTATGAAGCTTATTCGTGTAAAGGACGTAATTAATCTATGCACAAATCCACATTCTATCACATTGGTTTCAGAGCAAACCAAGCCGTGAGTTTCACACTAACGTGTACGCTTTTACTGCCACCTCCCACTGTTTTGGCAAGACTTCCAAATGTTTTCTTGCTCCATCATCTTCCAGCAAGACCGCCAACAGCTGTGGCCAAGGCAACAGTCTTGGCAGTGGTTGTGCCCAGATGACAACCTCTGGAGGATCTCTCTCCAGCAGTAGCAGTGACATCTGGAGCACTTTCTACACTCGAGAGTATCTTGGCTCCACGCCACACACACAGCTGTGGAGCCACCACGAGGGCTATCTTCAAGTAGGAGACAATATTTATGCAAGTTGCTCCCTTGTTGTCCCCCAATTAGGAGCCTGCTCACATTTTCTATGTGCAAAAGTATAATTGTTCTGTGTGTGTCAGTGTATTTTGCGAGTAGGGTTAAGACCCGGGTTTGTTTAAAAAAAGAGAGAGAGACTTAAATATACTTCATGTCTTCAATGCATGCTGTTTAGCTGTGTCTGTATATTTAGGGTTTATATATACTGGCATACATTAACATACACACAAACACGTTCCCCCTCTGAATCAATTCTTCAGACAATTAGCATTTGAGAGTCTCGTCTATTACAGAATAGGACTACTTCCTTTATGAATGCATTTGGTGCATACATGCTGTGTATTTACCACTAAACCTTACACACTTTGAGAAAGTAACATGTAAAGTTGCAGATTACTTAAACAAAGCATGACAACTTCTGCAGAGATTATAATCCTGCCCCTGGGGAAAGGCGTAAGAAATTCACCAGAACTGGTACACGAAACAGCACTTCAACATATCCATTATTTGAGAGCTATGAGGTGCATCAGCTATTTTGAATTCTAATGCCAGTTACTACTTATCTGTTAAGAATTGTACTGCTTGCTCTGTACACACTGTCTTATTTAATTCTCACAACCCTGCGAGTAGACATCCCCACTTTGTGGGTGAGGCCAATGGGGCTAGGAGGAATCAAAGGTCACAGAACTCGTAAGTAGGGGCTCTGGAGTCCAACCTCCCACCCACCTGCCCTCAAAGGTCACTCTGTTTACCTCTGTTTCTCCCCCACAGCATCTAGTGCAGGAGTTTGCCAGCCACTACACTTTCTGAAATAAGTCCCATCATAACTGTCGATGGTGTAGAAACACAAAAGCAAGAGTTACAGAAGAAGGATTTCCAGCTGGAAGAGAGAAGAATGCTAAGAGATGATAGGAAAAAAATGGGGAGAAGACAAGCCAGGTAAGAAAACTCGCCACAACCAGACAGCTACGTGGACGTTGACAGGCCAGGTGAGCAGGCCCATGAGCTTGTCTGCAACCGCAAGGCCCAAGTGGACCTTCCAGTGCCCATGGTAGTGGACTGACACCTTCTGGATCATGCTTTTCCGGTGGTGACATTATAAAGTTTGCGATTCCTGACAACTAATGTTAAGAAATCCAGTGTTCACTTTCTTTCTATTTCTCCAACTATTTCAGAAAAAAAACAAAAAGGGTGACTACTCTGTTTAACAAGCTCCAATACAGTCACGTGTGAAGTTGTTTCACGCCCCCCTTTTTACACGTCACTATTTATTCAAGCCCAGTTTCGATGACTACTTCTTACAGAACTAACTCATTTGTTGGAGTTAGTCACTTAGAACACGGAGGAAAAATGAATGACATCACATATTGGATAGGTTTTACTACCTAACCAATAGAAATTATTCCTCGATTTAAAAAAAAAAAACCAAACATGTTTTATTTTAAATAAAAGCATTAGATAACCTAGACTTATCAGGTGATACAGGATGATAACAGCGTAGAGCCCGTTTAGGTTAAAAGAGAGAGTAATACATAAAATTAATAAAATTTATTCTAAAACTCTGTCTCAATATTGCAATGAAGCTTAGACAATTTATAAGCATGTTCCATTTTTCCACTGTGTTCACAAGGCCTCACGTTCAACTGGGTAAAATGAGCTCACTGAGGCCCTCCCCCAACTCCCCTGAGGGTATGCCGCAACCTTCTAGTCCAGGGTCTTACAAGGTCTGCTTTGCCTGCCTCAGTCCCGTGCTCTGCCTGTGACATTTCTGGTTTGTCATCTGCTTACACCCACTAGAATCAGAACTGTGGACTAGCAGGGATGCTGGCCTTCCCTGACTGTTTTGCCACTGAGATCTGTTTGTTTTGATTACACCCACACCTCAGATCCTGGTATTTTCAGCATTCATCTCCAAATGAAGTCTGCCCCCTCCCACGATCTTGCTACCACCTCTGTGCCCTGGAGCTGAGATGGGGTGCAAGAGGAGCAGCCATGGGCCCCCACTGTTCTTACTGAGGTTCAGCAGATTTTCTTGAGTAAGCACTTCACATTACGCGTTATGACTGCAGTCAATTTCAGTCTTTAAATGGCTGATTTTTTAAAAAATAATTTTATCATTTCATTTTGGAGAGAGGCTTTGCTGTGGTCCTTATTCAGCCATTATGGAAATCACATCCTCTCTGCTTTTTCTGTTTTCATCCCCTCATTCCTTCCTGCTTCCTTTTGGGTTACTTTTTAGTGTACTTAATGTCTTCTTGAATATATGTTTGTATATTTGTTTTGATGGTTGTTCTTGGCATTGCAATACAATACTCATCTTTTCAGTCTGTTGGTCAAATTCTTGGCAGCTCAAGAATTTGATTCCAAACAGACTGAAAAGTTGAGAACTACAATGAAATACATTAAAAACGTAACCACCCTATAGCTCTCTTTGTCCTGCCCAGTATAGTTTACTTACACTATATATTACATTTATATGTACGGAATTCCATCAGACAATTTTATGGGTTTTACTCTTAACCATAACACTTATAATAAAGAACTATTAAAGGAGAACAGCCCATTGTATGGATCTGCACTTTACACTTCAGTTGTTCTTTCACTTCTGATGTTTTAAGTTAACTCTGGTGGCATTTCCTTCCTGTCTGAAAAATTTACTTTCACAATTACTTGAGAGCCTATTGGCTGACAACAAATTCTCTAACATAGTCTTCATTTTGAGATGTCTTTTTTTTTCTCTTCAGTCCTTAAAGACATATTCTCTGGATATAGAATTCTGGGTTGACTGTTCTTTCCTTTCAGCACTTTATAAATGCAAGTCCACTTACTTTTGGCCTCGATGGTTTCTGATGAGAAATCCATAGTTATTCCTTATAAATAAATAATGTGCCATTTTTCTCTGGCTGCTTTCAAAATATTTTTCTGTCTTCAGTTTTCAGCAGTTTGAATATGAGGTGACAGCATGGGTGTCTTTACCTATTTTTAGATTCACTGAGATTCTTGAATCTGTAAATACATATCTTTCACCAAATTTTGGAAGTTTTCAACATCTTTTGTTTTTTTAATTACATACCTCTTTCTTTCTGAGATTGTGATGACATGAGTGTTAGAACTTTTGTATCACACCCATGGTCTTTGAAGTCCTTCTTATTTTTTAAAATTTTTTCTCTATATTTTTCAGATTAAATAATTTCTATTGCTACATCTTCAAGTTCACTGACTCTTTCCTTGGGCATTTCCATTCGGTTATTGAGGTCAACCAGTGACTCTTTACTCCAGTTACTATATAGTTCAATTTAAATATTTCAATTAACCTCCTACACATTGTATTTCTTTGATGATATTTCTACCTTTCCTTTCATTCCAAGAGAGTTGCCTTACTTGTTGAACTATGTTTATAGTAATTGCTTTAATGTCTGTGCTGGAGAAGTCTAGTATGTTTGTCATCTCAGCTTTGCCATCTGTTGAATGTCTTTTCGCAAATGAGTTGAAATTTTCCTTATTCATACTTTTGCTGAATAAATTGGATATTATCCCCCAGATACTCTGAATATTCTGTTATGAGATACTAGGTCTTATTTAAATCCTATGTGGAATGTTAATGTTTTTATTTTAATTGGTCATAAGCCTAATTGGGTCCAGACCATAATTTCAACTACTGTCTGTGGGATGACATTTCAGTGTCCAAAGTGTTCTTCAGATTAGCCACACCTATGCAGTAGCCAGTCTGTGACCTTGACAGTGGTCTTTATTTAACTTCAGTTCTCAACAACTGCTGTTTGGAGTCAGATCCATAAATACACAAGTACAGAAATTCATAAACAAATCAAGGAGGTCACTTGCCCAATTACTCCCTCTCCACAATCTCTCTGATATTTTCCGGTAACCTAGGCTCCTGTTTGTAGTTCTGTGGGCAGAAATCGGGGGAGTTTTTATTGTTGCTGCTTTGTTTTATCTTGTTTTGTTGTCTACTTCCCACAATTGTAGGACAAACAGTGAGAGGTCAGAGAAAAAGAAAAACAACATGGGTATACGCCACACTCCGGAGACCTCAAGCTCAATTAGGAGGAAGTTTTCACTTGTTCACAGTTATAGGCTTAACCCATGACACCACTGCCATAGGAACGCTGTAGCAGAGACACAATAAAATTAGAAGAAAAACAACCATGAGGATTTCCTACTCCTCTTTGAATGTTAGAAGAACCTCTTCCAACTCCTTACAGCAGACCTACAGGAGGTCTGTTGGTGCTTTCACTCCCCATGTCAGTGCCCATTTCTGTGTTTCCAGCCATGTTAAATCCAGTCCCGAGATCAGTGGAAAGAAAAAAATAGTAAACCCACTGTCAGTTTCATATGACTTTGAATTCTATTCTTCTCCAATTTGCTGTCACAATTTGTTTTTCAGAGTCTTCAAATAGTGTCTCTAAGAATTCTGTCCAGGTTTCATACTTGCATTCAGTGGGAAAGGCAGGGCACTCTTTTTTTGTCTCATCCAATATATTTTGCTATTTCACCTATGTCTTCACCCATAGTTCTAGTTGAGAATCATAGCTGGTGTTCCTTCTATTTCAACAAGTTGTCACCATTGGTATTCAAACTCTAGTTACACACATATATGCACACCAATTATCCCTAAAAATACACTGATATTGTTTAGTAAGACTTCACACAGGTCTCCTTTGTTCTTTTCTGCTAGAGTTTAATCTGAAGACAGTTCCATTAATCCATAGTGGGAAAAAAATTCTGAATCTATGTAAAACCTTTTGGTTATGTGAGAGTCTAGCATAAGTCGTTTTTCACTTCTTTGTGTCAGTATGCATGCAAAATTTTTCCTGGAATGGGTACCAATTTACTCATGAAAGGATAACCATAGGAATCCTTTCTCCACATCTCCTGTAATGGAATGCATTGGCTCTAAGTCACAATATTCCTGCCAAGAAATGTACTTTTCTGAGCTATAATTCTTTGCAGAATATATCATTGTAGCCTGCAACTTGAAGACTTCCATGTCACTTCTTTCTGTCTGGGTATTTGACAAATTAATCCTTGTGAATTGTCTGACTGAATAAACAGAATACTGAGTCTTCTGGGTAATAGGCAACTTAGAAGACCTTGGAACTTCCTTCAGCAATGAAGATTGCTGAAATTGTTGATCCTATTATTTAAGAAGCTATACAGGAAAGTGACATTATCAGCAAGTCAATTCCTTAGAAATTGGTCTCCTTTGGATACAAAGTATTAATTTTTAATCACTTGCTTTTAAAGAACATGAAATATCCAAAATCTCTTCCTTATTGGTATCTTTATCTTCAAATTTCATCACCAAGTTACAGTATTTGTAGGACATTTGGAAAGGTTTATAAGCAGATTTTTTAGTGCCGCTAAATGAACATAAAAGTAATAGCTAAAGCAAAAACATACTTGTTGGCACAAAAAAAAGTAGTCATGTTTCATGTAGCTTTTCCTTTCTTAATTGGAAGAGAAAAATATAGAAATTGCAGGATGGTTTGCATCCATCTTCATAAAAGGTGTTGAATGAATATTATTGAAAAATCAAGTTTATCTATAACTCTCTTGATGTTTAGCTTTTCTTGCACACATACACATGTTCATGATCATGGACTACTGATAGTTTGCCAATAGTAGAGAATGTTGATTTTATTTACTTAATCTAAGAAGCACAGTATGTACAACCTTGGGGGAAACTCAGACTATGTCATATTTTAGAATAATATATAATAAATATTTTAGATTTATACTTCAATTTGTGGCTTATTTTCAATCACACTTAAAATTTACCTGTAATGCATTCCTTACTTCTTGAGATATTTATATGTTTTCAGACCTATGCTGAATCTTATCAGAGAAATTGAGACATGTGTCATAGATTGTTAGTTGCTTATCCAATATCCACTCTTACGTTGAATCAACGGATTCAACCAACCATGGATTGAAAATAGTATTTTTGATTTGCAGTTGGTAATTACTGATGCAGAGGGCTGGCTGTGTACAGTGTTCTATGCCATTTTATATGAGGGACTTACACCAGTGGCTGTTTTTCTATAACGTCGTTTTTCTTTTTGTGGAGAAGTTTTCTTCCCCTATTTCACTGATACAATTCCAGTGAGAACCGTCATATTTCTAAAGAGCCTGTGTAGAACAGCACGTTCTATCCTTACTTCTGCCTCAGTTACTGTTGATTGATCTTACAATGAACAGGACCTATGTAAAGGGTCCCTGATCTTTGAATTTAGCATTGGAGAGGGAAAAAAAAATCTAGTATCTCTGAGGTGGGAATATACTCAAAGGTAAAGCCTGGGCACTGTGAGCGGCCCTATTTCCTATCCCACAGAGAAGGTGGCCAGAGAAAATGGAGACAACCTGCAAAAGAAGCAGATTTAAGAGACTGGAAGAGAGAAGAGCGTTCTGACCACTTTCAAATCCATGCTTCCAGTCGTCCTTAAAACTGAGCTACACTTTTGTTGATCCCAGCGATATATGGTGCAATCCACTCTACCTTTTACCTAAACTTTTTAGAATAGAAATACTTATCATCTGCAAACTAAAAGTTATGACCAATTAGATTTAATTTGCATCACTTTACTGCAGAGAATACAAACACATAGTCATCTCTTTCTCTGCATAACTTGAATTATGTCAGTAAATTTTAGGTTTTAATTCTTCCTTCCATGACAGCCAAGAAACTCACGTCTACCTTTTATGTTTCCACCACATGTTGTCCATCAGTAATTATTAAATTGTCTTACTATACTATCACTTTTTAAAACTTATTTAGCCCTTGACTTTTTTGTAAAATTTTCTAAGGCAGAGTCCATCGTTATGCCACATACATAGTAGGCAATCAATTAATATTCTACAGATAAATACATAACTATTACGTTGAGTTGGATGAATGAAACAATCAACATGAATTCAAATGGAGATGTGGACATGCATAGAGTACTTGCTCAGTTCTGGTATGCATCCTTTCTAATTTATTGTATCATGAATAATAAATGCTGGTTTTCATTTTTGCCTTTAACTAGATTGTTCCTCTGGACAGTGCCTCTCCTTGCCCTCGTCCATCTACTGGAGGACTTTTAGGTATAATTTCACCCTTTAAGTCATGTGTGAAGGATAAGCATCTCTAAGGAAGGAGAAATGCTTGTTAAAAACCAAATTCGAGAAACCGGTCATAGATACGGAGTACACGTTGCCCAAGGGAATGGGGTAGTGGGATGAGTGAAAAGAATAAAAAGTAATTAATTAGTTGATTAATTTTTTTAGATGCCCTTTGGTATTGGCACCTCTAATGCTTCAGTTCCCTGTTCTGTCAAATGAGGATAATAATGGCATGTGCTTCTTAGAAATTTTGTGAGGATGAGTGAGTTAAGCATGAAGTGCTTTTATACATGTGAGTATTTTCTCTGATAGTACAGCAATTCTATAAAGTGTCTGTGTTTCTGCTTTAAACCCTTTCTGGAAAAAAGTCACAATAAGTAAAATTATCCCCACTTTACGAGTGAGGCAACAGCCTCAGAGAGGCTAGGCCCCTGCCAGGAGGAAGGGAAGCTGAGAGGCAGGCTTCAAACGCAGGCCAGTCTGAAACCTGAGCTCTGAAAGCTTCAAGTTCAAGTCCAATGTTACTGCATTTGCTTTATTAGATGCAACTGCAGAGACAGGGAAAAGCTCAGAATGTGTCATGAGACATATGAGGTCTGACAATTAAGGTCACGAACTTGCCACTATGTGCTTACATCGGCAGCACTGTGTAAACAACTCAGTAAGGTGTCACAACCTTGGTACATCTGTGTCTCACAGCTGTGTTTGTGTTGATGTGTGGTGGCGTCTTGCTGAGTGACGTTCATTATTGTTGTGTGTTTTGTGTGCTGTCATGAGAATGTCAGAGCTTGAATTAGAACAAAGAAACATTAAATTTCTTGTTAAACTTGGCAACAGTGGAAGTGAAATCAGGGATGAATTAGTCCAAGTTTATGGGGATAATGCCATAAAGAAAATGGCAGTGTGCACATGGATTACACATCTTTCTGAGGGGAGAGAAAGTGTCACTGATGAAGAGGTCAGGGTGGCCAGGAACAAGAAGAACTGATAAAAAAAAACTACAAAAATTTGTCAAATAGTGCTTCAATGCCCTGTGAGATAGTCAGGGCTGGAAATGAGCTTGGGTCTTGTCCAGCTAAGGCTGGGTCCTGAGTAGGACAGGTAGTGAGTGGTGAGACTGAAGACAGAAATGGTCAGGAGCCAGGCTGAGGGCCCGAGAGGACTGTGCCAGTAACGTTCACTAGAACAGACGGTGAGACTTTCCCCAATAAATAAATAAGTACACAAACAAATAAATATTTAAAAGACAATACCAAATGTAGAGAAAATAACTGAATAGGACTTTTGTATTTAAGAGTCACCCAATTAATTATTTCATTACATTTTTAAATAAAGTCATTCAAATTGATTGAATTTCTCACAGACTACATATCTACTTAACTGACTTAATATTTGACTCTTCAAAGAATTTATGTAACAACTTTTGTAAGATTCCAGACCATGCTACCATCAAAAACAATAAATTACAGTAGACTACGAAGCAACCAACTATACCACATATGAAAAATATATATACCAAGTATTTTTGTGAAAAATAGCTCCTACTGGTTGATCCAAATACTTATGTCTTTATTATATACCCTATAATAATTTCTTCTGTCATTTAAAAATAATAAAAAAATGTTTGATCTAAGAAATTTTCTCCTTGAAGTTTAACACTTGAAAGGCAAAACACTGAAACTTAATTGTGAAAAGGTGTTTAATAGAATGAAACAATTCTACGCTACACTGCAAATAACAACTTATTAATTTAACATATTAAGATATTTGCAGTGCAGTCCATAAATGGAAATGTGCAGCCTACTCCTCTAGCCATACATGTGTAAGAGCTGTAACTTTGTGAAATGAGCTGCCACCTGCCACAGCATAAAATGTTGAACAATCCAGATGACTAATTTGAATCAACATGGTTTCACACAGGATGTCACAGCAGGGGTCCTAATGATTTTCTACCTGGATTGCTTCTCTAAGACTCCCATCTTCTCTTCTGTGATGTGGGGATGTTAGCCATCCTGAAGATCATTTGAGACTAATTACTAGCCATGTCAATGGCAAGTCTCCTATAATGAACAACCATATATTCTCTTTTAAAAGTCTTTCCTTACACAATGACAATGAAAGTAAGATTTCAGATTGTTTCCTGGTTTCTTTGTTCCCAAGCGTGTTTTTTCTTTCCTTGAAAAAAACTAAGAATCACTTAATCATAAATAAAAACAGATTTTTAGTAAGTCTGAACATAGAGGGTGAGGATAAAAACAGAAGGCTAATGTGGAAAGGTGTACAAGGGGAGAACTCAGCCCTAATCATTATTTTATTTTATTTTATTTATTTTATTTCATTTCATTTCGTGTTATTTTATTAAATCACGTTAAAGCACTGAAGAGGCAAGTGTAGTGCATGCTAAATGATTTAGCTAGGTAAGTATTTACCATTGTGTTATCCTGCTTTTCCTTGTATTTCAATAGTCTTGAAGAGTAACATGCACAATAACTTTAAACATTGTTACTTATTTGAGAGAGATTCCTGAAAATAAAGTTCCTCCAGTGGAAATACAATTAAAGAAGAAACTGGAATTGATTAAATCTTGCAGGTGCAAGATTTTCACATGATTTTAATAATTATTATTATGAGATAACTGATATCGATAGGGTATTTACACTTCATAGAATTAACAGTGTTCTCAGTTAAAATAATGCCCTTGGGCTTTAAAGTCTACCTGACGATTGTGTTGAATATGTATGACTATTAAAATTAGTCTAAGCTTCCTTTAGACCAATTTTCTTTCTTCTGGTATATCTGGAGTATCTGATTACCTGGAAAGGAAGTATGGTCCAGATAAATACATTTATTTTAATAAAATAAGGATCCAGTATAAACCACAAAATAGTATGCTAGTCTCTTCTATGAAGTAGCATTAGGCTCACTGAAGGCGACTGGTAACTAAATAGTTGGGTTTAATAATCAGAAAGACCAGCCTCTTTGATATACTATTGAATTAGAACATATAATTCTATAGTCATTGACTTTGTTACCAAAATGAGTTTACTAAAGAAAAAAATACAGATATGGCAATTGAAGCACGCGTACCATGAAGCTTGACTTTTACAGAATAAAAAATTTGCAATATAGCCCATCAATAAAACATGAAAATGTTCTTGGGTAGAAAAATGATACACTAAAATCCAAAAGCAATGGCCAGAATACCAGGTAAACTGATAAATTAAAGATGCTACACCATGTTTTTTTTTTGCTGGTTTGTTTGTTTCATTTAACATGGTTTCCAAACTTCACCCTGTGGCACACAGAAGTTTAAGAATGCAAAAGAGAAATCATTTTATACACCTAATTTTTTCAAAGGTGCCGTTTCCCATTTGCAATGTGACAACACAGCACGGAATCCATCTCAAATTCCTGCGGCCTTGTCAAAAATACTCACGAAGTCGATTTGAATAGGCTGTCAACATACAAAGTTGGATTATTTTAGGAATCCTTAAAAATAAATGCAGTGGATTGAAACACATCAAATATGTTTATCATTGTATTAAGAAATAATAACAACAAAACCCTGATTGTGCAGCATTGGAAGGAAATAGAAAACCAACTCACTTGAAAAATCAGTTAAGAAAACATGAGAAGAAGACCAGAGGGAGAACAATAAAGCATCTTCCAGGTTTTTCCTTTTCTGATAACAGATATGATGACATTACCACCTGCAAGTTAGTTTTTCTGCACTTCCAATTTACAAGAAATACAGGAGCAGAAAAATGTCTTAAATGATGTCACGGGAATGCAAGGGGCAAAATCTACAATCCGGGAAACTGGAGCAATGTTCCGTTGTGTTTTTTCCAACCACCATAATAACAACAACAGAAAAGCAAGGGGCAAAGGCGAGATGACTAAGATTTAAAGGGAGGTATCAATAAATAAACCAATTACAAACTATAGAACTTATTCGTATCTTGAAAAACCCGACTTAAGAATCATGAGAAAACTGGTGCAATATGCATATAACACAAATATTTGAGGATAGTGAAGAGTCATTATGAATTGAACTTTTTAGGTATAAAATGATCATTTAGATATGTTCAAAAAATGTTTAAGTTTTTACCTTTTAGTTATGTAATAAAATACAGATAAAAATAGGTCATCTGGGATTTGATTGAACACTATGTTGAAGGAATGGTTGGGGTTACAGGTCAAAGTGAGATTGTTTGGGAAACCAGTGATTTTTGTAGGTGGGTGATAGAGACATGGAGGTTCGTCACATGCACGTTTTATCTTTACTTCTGCATAGGTTTAAAATTGTCTATAATACAATTTTAAGAAATAAAGAGAACAATTGGGTTCTTAGACAAAGAGGGAGGGCTCTGAGCACAATGAAATCTGTGGGAAATGAAGCCACTTCTGCCCCGTGGGCCCTTGTGGCACTCAGGGTGCTAGAGCTTCCGGCAAGGACAGGAGACAACGTCTAAAGTTACATGAGTGGAAATGAAATTCCTCCGTTTTCCCCTAAATATAAACAGGGATAGAAGGACAAGATAAAAGACACCAAAAGGGAGGTTACAGGCAGACCCAGACGGTGGTGTATGGTACGGGCTAACTCACTACAGTGAATTTCTTTTTAAAATGGAATGGAGAGACTATTACATACGGAACAAAAGACAAGGAGCAAGACAAATTGAAATTGGGTACTGAGTTGGCAGGCTGGGTTTGAGCCGATCGAACATAAAAATATGTGAGATGATGAGCAAAGTATGTTCATGGGTTGGGAATCAGCTGACAGGAATTGTTAGTTAGCAGCTAGGCTAACAGCATCTGTTTGTGTAAAAAACTACCTATCGTTTTAGAGTTGCATGTTCACGCGGTGAGTTCTGGAAAAGCATGATACCTGAAGGACGCTCACAAACGTGCGACTCCTGCTGTGGTCCCCGGAGGAGTGGCATCGGCCTCAGCCGTGACTTAGGACAACCACAGCATCTCAGCCACCACCACAGACTCACGGAATTAGAATTCGCAGCCTATGAAGAGCCTCAGACCATTTTTATGGACATGAAAATTTTAGAAATTCTGATTTTAAAAACTCCAACAACAACAACAGAAAACAACACAAAGAAGATAAACAGAGACAAGGTGGCAGAATTGTCCTAAGTGTTAAATTTGGAAAGGATACACAGAGCCATTTATCATTACTCCTCATTTAAATGCTTTGGATATTTTCATAATTAAATACAAAAATGAAAAAAGAGGCAAAATTAAAGTCCAACAGACAAATTTGCATAATTTCTTCTATATCTATTCTTGCCCTATGTTTGAAATTCTAATATTACTAAAATTCAATTTGGCTATATTGATGTTAAAGAGAAATATGTTGCTATGCTACTTAAAATAAAGGGTGTACTGGAAGGCAGAAAATTCTGATAAATATGGCTAATTTTCCCTGAAATTTATGATACACCGGAAAATTATGTCATGAAATTACTAGAATGTTCAGCATTAATGTCTGAACACAAGTTGTGGTTTATGATAATATAATTATATTTAAAATATAACTATAAAATCAGATATTTTTATTATACAACTTGGCAGGAATAAATATTAAATTATACTGTATTTTGATTTTTATGGTATCGAAGTAGTCATCATTAAAACAGTAATAGCTAACATTGAATTAGATAATTCTTAAAATGGTCATAAAATAATGACCAAATTGTATTTTGGTGTACTGAGATAGTCATGAGGAAAAATGTTTTCTATATTACTACTAGAATAGAAAAAAGTTATTGCACAAGACAGTTTAAAAAGCTATAATGCTCTGTGTTATAAAGTATAATACAGAGTTAAACTGAGAGCTAAAAAAGCGACAATTTTCATGCCTATAGCATACATACATTACATTTTGAAGCAGCAGTCCTAAAAAATAGTATTCTCAGGCCAATCCACATGCAAACTAGAATGACCAATTATTCTTATGCACATTCAGATTCTCAAAAAATGAAAGGAAAACAGAGGGCAAAATCATTTTGCATCATACATGAGTACATGCACTTTCTGGATAATATTCTGAATTTATTCCCATGTTTCTTTATGTTTGAAAGTATTATTTTGTTCTGTAATATTTTTTAAATTATTATGATAAAGTTAATATTTCACCAGGAATATTTCTACCTTTTCCATGCACATATTTACAGAAAGTTATCACTAAACTCTATATTCAGGGAAGTAGTGAATCAAATCAGAGTCAAGAGTGTTAATCGAATCTTCTGGATTCGCAGTTTTGTTTTTCTGTGAAGACACCTTACACTTTCACTAAAGCCCTCAAATATCTTCAGTTGTTGTGGAACATATTTATTGATATTTCATGCATTAAAAGTTAAATCTGAGAAATTTTAAACTAATTGATTTTAAAATAACAATAAGGAGAACATTGCATATGAGTCTAAATAATATGTATTTTAAGAAAAATATTAATAGCCATATTTTCAAGAAGAAAAATACCAAGGAGAAAAGTGGCATGATGTCACATAGTGACAAATCTCTATAGCATTGGCTCAGTATCTATTTCTGCATCCAATTGGTTGTGACAACCCAGAAGGTGCCCAAGCTTCTCTTATGAAACTGTGAGAATGAAAAGGCAATGCTGTCTTAGTGTTTCTAGGCAATGTGTTCGACCTCGTGGACCCCAGCAGTCCCTGAACCAAAGGGGACAGGAGACAGCTTTGAGAACCTGCCAGGTGCAGCTGAATTGGGTGGACAAAGTAGTGGCCTTTTCAAGTGTTGCTGAAGACCAAACATGGGTCCATGTCAGTGAAGCAGCTGGAAAAATGGGAAAGAGAGCAAAAAAGAGAGAGAGAAAAGAGAGAGACAGACACAGAGAGAGAGCAAGAGAGGATACTTTTATAAAAAGTATAAAAGTATGCAACTGAGAAAGCACAGAAACGACAGTCTGGGTGGTAACGACGGAGGTGAGGGGTGACGTGGGGCACAGTCAGATAGGAGGGGCCAGATCACAGAGCACTGAAGGGTTGGAGAGCGTAAGCAAGTTCATAACTGCATAAAATACACACGGTCAGGGAAGTGAAGTCACAACAGCATATCCACGGAATACGGGAGGATACAGCAGGAAGTCAGTGCCAGTCACGAGTCACTTAATTATAAGGAACGTTCTGGGAAATGCATGTTAAGCGATGTCTTTGTTGTGCAAACACAGAGAGCACTTACACAAACCTGGACGGCACAGGTTCCTACACACCTAGGCTGTGTGACGTAGCCTGCCACTCCTGGGCCACACGCCGGTACAGCATGTCACTGTACGGACTACTGTAGGCGATTGTAGCAGTCGTAAGTAAGAGAGCTCCAGATTCCTTCCAAGTTCTCCATGCTTCTGTCTTGTATAGGTCCATGATTTTCACCCTCGCCATTTTTAAGATTTGCTAAACTATTTGAATGTCCATTCCCTTATTAAAATTACAGATGTTACATAGCACACTGAGTATATTTAAAAACAACTTAATGATACATGATAATACCCGTAGTGTTTTAATCTGATTTCTGTAAATGAGCCTGACTTATAACTTTGAATACATTAACTCATCTAATAGCACTTAGGGTATTTACACGACATGAATGAAAACATTTCTCCTGATGCTTTAAGGCTGATTTTTAGAGGATGGTGCCTGGAGAGACCATAGAAAAAAACAGAGTCTTCATTCTAAACTAAGAAGGATTCCACATATACAGTATTTTAGCAAACCAACTCACCATTATAGATTCAGAGAAATGGTTGTATATGTGAGATGCCCTTAATGTCACCCAACTAATGAGGAATTTTTTTTTTTTTTTTGGAATAAGCGCAACTGCTCTATATTCTACCTATGGAAAAATACAAAATCAGAGTTCACTGGAAATTTGCTTCACTGCCCTCTGATAGTTTGTGCTTGCCCGATCCACAGGGCCCCAGGTAAGAAATACTCTATCATCCATACATCAGAGAAGAAAGTAGCTGTGTGCTATGTTGATAGTCACTCTAAACAAATATTTATACAGTTGAGATCTGAGATATAAAATGTCAGCTCCAAATCCACCCATGATGGCACGTACACCAGAGAGATGACAAGGTTTGACTCAGGTTATACAGGCTTGTGAAATACTTGAATCGTATTTTGCAACCCTTGAAAGAATTCGAGTTGGAGATTAGCAGAAAGCAGGCTCAGTTCTGCCCGTAATCCTCTTTACCTGCCTTCTAGCCAACAAAATGAAAACCTTAAAGCCAAGCTGACAACCCGAGTGTGCAGGCCTTCCACTGCATTTCAGGAAAAGCTGACACCGCTATGTGCAGACATGATCTTTTGTTTGTTTGTTCATTTGTTTGTTTCTTTGTTGCTTTCAGTTTTATATTCTGCATATGAGTGAAGTCCTACAGTTTTTGGTTTTTCCTGTCTGGCTTATTGGTGATGGAAAGAGAACTCACATTAGGTGGTGAACTTATACAACGAGTTGACAACGCACTGTAGAATTGTATGCCTGGAACTGATGTAATTCTTGCTAACAGATGTCACCCCAGTAAGTCTAACAATAAAAAAAATTTTTAAAGAAACTTAAACATTTTTTTTAAAATAAAACAAAATAAAATGTGCCATTGCAACCAAAAAAAAAATCAACACTTATATGGTTATTACTGTCGTTGATTGTAGAAAAGATAAAATAAACATCTAAATGACACTAGCCCTACTGGGTAATTTATTATATGTTACAGTCAATAAATTAACTCCGTGCTACCTGAGACATGAAACATGTCACACGTGCAAAGAACAGAAACTGGTCTCTGTAAAGACAAGTAACTCCGTGACGCAGCAATCTGTTATTTTCAAGTCCAGGCAATTACATCCATTAAGGTAAAAGTGTGTCAGGATAGTCAGTCTGCTACCAGTAAAACTTAAAGGAAAAAGAAAAAAAGGAGAACTGATGCTTGTTAGATATAAAGTGTACGATGCTTCTCTGCACATGGGAGAGACTGTAACTCTGTGTAAAATCGCATGTAGGAAAAGCAGTACTCGTGACAAATCAAGGTTATGTTCGCATCAAGCATAGATAGCTCAAGAAAGGAGAAGAGTGTACTGAATGTCAGACATAAGCTTCAAGTTAATTATAATAAAGGAAGAAAGAAAGAAAGAAAGAAAGAAAGAAAGGAAGGAAGGAAGGAAGGAAGGAAGGAAGGAAGGAAGAAAGAGGGGTGCTTTTGGCATATAAGATAGGCACTCCTTCTCCCCAATCTAAATGCATCATCATGGTGACTAAAACACAGCAACACACAGAAAGCAAATGAACAAACTGACTCCCCCTCCCCCCAAAAAGGCAGAGGATTTAACTACAGCCTTAGAGTAATGAGGAGGAACTGAAGCCAGGAAATTCAAGAAGGACACGCTTTGCTTTTGAGGGCTGGGTTCAAAGGCCCGTTGTCATCCCCAAAAGAACACAGGTGCTAGAAAGATAAGCGAATAGCATCTCCAAGGTAGAGAGGACAGATAGCTATCCAAATTAAAAGTGAATACTTAATTTAAAATAACTCGAATACAACAAGTGAATAGACATTTTTATTCATAGGAAGCCCAAGAGGAATTACCACACACAAACTCTAAGTGAAAACAAAAAAAGAAGAGACTAACACTGGGGAGTCAGCTATAAAAATCATTGGGGAGTCAGCATGAACAGTATTCTGAGACCTGCATCCAATACCATGAGGTGTTTTCACTTCATTGATCTGTGGTGGTGATTCAACGTTGGGGGTTTTCAAAACTTCTCACATGTTCTAAAGCTTTTAGCCAAGACAAGAGATCACTGTACAAAGAAAGCTCTTTCATAAGAAATGAAATAAAGACAAAAAGATGAAGTAGGGTGTACAGAACAGGGATGAGGAAAGAATTTAGCAATTTGGGAATGAATTTAAATAAGTGTTTATGCAAAAGTAAGAATAGTAGGTAGGTTTGCCCATGCTGTGTGACAGAACTGGGACACTCCTGTTCTAGAAACACATAGCTCAGAGGTTTGTATACCTTCATCAACACTCTTATAACTCCTTCTATCATTATTATGATCATAAATAAAAAGACTTCGTAAAATTAGCTGCAAATGTGTTTCCTAGTCTGTCCTTTGTTACTTTAAAATAAGTAAGATTATGCGATTGAAGAAAAAAAGAATAGTAAATAGGGGATAGGTACAAAGTTGAACCCTAAGACTAGATAATAATATACTGAAAGATTGGAAATCTGAGTTAAAATTTTGGGAGCTCAAGAAGAAGATGAGGTAATGATTAGTTTTCAACTTTGTAAAGTTAGAAATGAATATTAAAATTTTCAGACCACTAAAAATTAATAATACATGTAAAATTTCTAAAAAGAATAGACCATAAACGAGAATGGAAGTGTGAATAAGGATAATACAACAAAGGATAAAACATGCAAAATAAAGGAAAATCAGCCAACATCTATCAATAATCACAATACATCTGATTATAGAGACAATAAAAATTTCAGTTACGTGCTGCTTACGGAAGACACGTGTAACCCGTCTTAAGATGTAACACCACCCTTGGATCAAAAGAATGAATTACAATATGATAATGTTTTCAAGAGTACACACGGGGCTTGCTGACATGTATACACATTTTAAAAACTCAAAAGCATCACATATTGTTCATGAATTTCTTTGAATATAGTAAAAATATTAAAGTATGAGTTGTCAGTATTCATACCAAATTCTTAACTCCAGGAATCTAAGAAAGGAAAAAAATGGATGTTAAATGGGAATGGAGAAGAGAAAAAAGAAGATATCAAATTAATCTACAATGCTTTACTGCATGTGCGTGCATGCGTGCGTGCATGTGTGCATGTGTGTGTGCGCGCGCGTGTGTGTGTGTGCATGAATACACGCTCAAAACCTTCAAATAATAGGGGGAACCTGAAAATGAATTTGGGAACATTGTTTTGGTGATAGGTTTATTACAAATATGACTTCATTATTGTGCTTTTCATTCTGAAATGGGCAATGACATTTCTTCTTTCCAGTACTGAATTCTGCGTCACAAATTTGAGATGAACATATTGAAATGACTTAACAAAATGTCATTCATCAGATGACCCAATTTTTGTCACCTTTCATTGCCTCTCTCGCAACATAACTCGCCATAGTTCACTGTAATATTAATAAGATTTCAAACAATACAGGCATTTATGCAGAAATCCTAATTGTCTCACGCAAACGCACGTTGTGCTATGAACTCATCATACCATTCCCATCCATTCTTCAATTAGAATTGAGAAATGAGAGTGGGATGTTACAGTTTACTTAATGAACCAATTATTTTCCCAGAACATGCTAGTTATGCACCAGCTTTCCTTTCTTAATTATGTTTTAAAACAGCAGGCATTCATTTTGGGTCTTTAATTGATGGTTACCATGTGCAATTAGTTTGAAAATTCTTATCACTATTTTTGAAATATTGGTTGGAATCCCTGAAAAAATCTTTTTCTGATCTCACCCCAAAATATAATACATTTTATAACTTTCTACTGAAAATGGCATTTGTATTTAGCCTTCCTAAAGAAAAGAGCAAATTTCCAAAATGCAAAGTAATTGTATGAGAATTATTTCTAATATGAAGACATTCAATATTTGTGGAAACAAATTCTCTCATGAAAATTTACCTTCCGGAACAGAAGGAAAATAAGAGTAGAAATTCATGTCAAGGCAAATTTGAAGATTGAAAATCCAAGTCCAAATCCATAGTGAAAGAAAAGGGTTAATCATTATAGAGAGAAAGGCAAGTACAATGCAAAAATCATTTTAACGGATTTTATTTAAGTACAAATAATATGTAATAATCATCTATCTGTCCAATTATTGAGCTTATTTTAACTAGACACCATTGCAAATATTTGAACATCATTTGTTTGCCATTGGAAAGCATTTACAATGGTAGAAGTGATATAAATTTTATAGAATGCATTAAAATGGTATACAAAATACTTAGGAAGACATATGCGTAGTTCTTAGTATTGAAAATTTGCAAATGAATGCTAATTTTATACATATATATGTATCTTATTCCACAATTATTTAATGATTTTATTTCTTCTGTAAGCCAAGTAAACTCCCATAAAATATAAGAAGTCTGGCTGAAAAGTTTAAATAAACATATTTTATGTATATTACCAAGCACTAGAAATTAAAAACACTTTCTATTATTTGCCATTTTTATTTAGAATTTCTCAGCTTCCTGAAAATGGTTGTGTCAAGATAGCAGAGAAATAGCCTTAGGAAGCAACATGGGCTGTGAGAATACAGACGGCTACACAGAAAAGAACAAAGAAGTTTTCTTTTCTATCCATTTCAAGCACATCCAGAGATGCTCATAATATATAATTTTAGATGTAATAGATATTAGCTGTTATCTAGGTAATGTCTTGGATTCCTCATTTATTCCATTCTAAGTATGCTTTTAGAGCTCAGAGGGGCCTCTAATTCCCCACCTCTGCTGACCCTTCACAACTCCACATTTTCCTACTTTGTGGCATGTCAGTGTTGAATTTATTAAACAACTATTTATTGAGCAATTACTATGTGTGCAAAGCACTGGGGATCAATGATGAAAGAATATTCATTTTTCTTTAAGAAATACAGTATAGTGGGGAGAGCAGAGCTGTGAACAGATGATTGAATTAAAAGATAAAATAATGACTTGTTTTTTTCAGAGAAAGAAATCCCCATGAGCAATCGACAAAATCATTTCATTGTCCAAGCGGTGGATTTGTGACTGAGAGTTCACAAGCACATTTATTTCATTACCCATCAAAGGTTATCACCTATTTCAATCACAAAGACTTGCCATGTCACAGCCAGAGAAGAACAGAATGCATGAAGCTGCCACATTCAGAGGAAGAACGTAGGACAATGGGAAACGCAGGAAAGGAAACAAAACAGCAGATTAAAGGTTTACTTAAACTGCTTTGACTATTAGTAATCTACTTTGGCAAGTAGTACTCATTATTAGTAGTTTTCATCTGAAGTTTGAAATCAGACATTAAATTATTCATGTTGCATGAATGTGAATAACTGAATTCATTCACAAATGGATAAAAATGGATCAGCACCATAGACCTATTTATTGAAAGCAAAGTGTGTAGGACATGCAGACTCGTTAATAGTTCTTTGTCACACAAGGTGGACAGAAGTTTTATGATGTAGAGGTCAGTCCTGGGCCAGAGGCTATTTAATATTTTCTTCAGTGACTTGGATGATAGAAGTCTGTGAACTTAATAATTTACAGTTCTCTGTAGTTGGAAAGGCTGATTAACACTTGGAACGTCAAGATCAAATTTCAACATGAGTATAATATGACCACGAGAGACTGGAGAAGTGGTTTTAAAACAATGCAATTCAATGAGAACACAAGTTAGATACAGACTTTAATGGGCAAGAAATGAAAATTGTAACAATGTATGTGACACTGTGCTAGTGAGAATATGTGATATAGGATATAATAACTAATATTTAGTATAACTTGAGTCAAGAATATAACAATAGCTTTTAATTATTTTTCTCTCTTGCTTTGGCATGGTACTTAATCATTTATAAATGTCTTCATGCTTATTATCACAATTTACTCAAGTTAAATCCTATATGCCTGCTGAAAATAGTAAATGTAATCTTAAGATAGATACATGAGGAGAAAGATATAAAGTTATACTTGTGTATAAATGGAAGCACATTTATGAAATGACTTTGTAAGTGTATCATGTATTGCAAATACTATTCATCCATTTACCTTGTCACATGCAAATAAATAAATTCATTCATTTATTTATTAATCATTATATATAGAGACAGAGTTGCTACTATATCTCAGGCTCTGTATTAGGTGCTGGTAATACAAAGTCAGGGAAAGTAAGCATTATCCATACTTTCTGAGACACTAAGTCTAATGGATAAGCAGTTAATTCTAGTAAATATCAACAGAGTAGTATGAGTCGTCGGCAGGGAGCCTTGGTCCGGAAGGATGAGGGAAGGCACCTTGGTGAAACGTCCCTTTAACTGAAGTACGACTTAGGTGGGCTAAGTGGGATCAAGGGGGTAAGTGCTTCTTGAAAAGGGCACAGCAGGTATTAAGGGTTTGCGTTTCAAAAAAGGAATGCCTGCTGTTGATACTATATTCTCAATGAATACGATTAAATTCCTGTTTGTGTGAATACATTGCACAAACATGAGGAGTGGATTTCTGCCAAAATTAGAGGCTACAAGGTGCTGTGTGCTATCAGGAACTTGAACTGCGATGTGACCGTGACAGAAGGTGTTCAATCAAAGAGGCGACCGGCTGCTGTACATCCGGTCTCGGCGGAACGAGACATCCTGCTGCAGATGGCGACATGCTGTTGAATGAGAAACGGTGACTTCAAATAAGAGTCCCAGACTAAAACTCAGGCAGACAACTGCTCTGACTTGATTTATATTTGAGTTGCTTCTCTGACAGGCAATTTATACTTCAAGATAAATGGAAGATGAGATTGCTTTTATTAATGATATCAATGAGCCATTTTACTGTTGCATTTGGTTTAATATTTTCACTTTACAAATTCCCAACCTCAAAAATCCTCTAAGGGAAAATAAGAGGAAAAGGATAAGGCTACTCTATTTAGTTCCATTATCGTGAATTGTAAATGCAAATTGAGTTGTGCTCCCTTCACCAGTGCTTAAGTGGAGGCACGCACCCGAGGTGGTAACGGGAGAGACTGATTCATTTTAATTGCCGTTTCTGATGGGTCTGAGAGAAACTCAGGGAAAGCACGTCTTTACATGGTTCCTAGTCAATTATTTATACGTAATGGAAAAAGGCTGAAGCCTAGAAAATGGAAAATGGTGAATAATCTGAAACACCCACACTTTCCTGGAGGTTGTCCTGGATTGCACAAACTAGGTTATAAATACATTTCCGTTTTGAAAGACATGTATTGGAAGTTTCCTGGAGGTATGTTAAAGCAATCTCCCATCATGTTAGGAATAACTGGAATCCCTCCATCAATAATTCATGGCTTATTTAATTATTATCATTGGTCCTAATGAATACTTAAATATTTCAGGAAGAGATAACACATCAAAAAGTAACCCAATGTTCATCACAACGCTATTCACAGTGACTAAGTTATGGAAACAACCAAAGTGCCCTTCGACAGGTGACCGGATAAAGAAGCTGTGGTCCATGTACACAATGGAATGTTACTCAGCTGTAAGAAAAGATGAAATACGGCCATCTGTGACAACATGGATGGACCCTGAGACCCTCATGCTAAGTGAAATAAGCCAGACAGAGAAAACCAAGAACCACAAGACTTGGTTCATATGTGGAATACAAAACGAAAAGCAACAAAGAAACAAAAATTCATGGACACAGTCCAAAGTTTAGTGGTGACCTGAGGTTAATAGGGAGGGGGTAGGAGAAGAGGGAGGGGGAGTCAAATCTATGGTGATGGAAAGAGAACTGACCCTGGGTGGTGAGCACATAACACAACACAGAGACAATGCACCGTACAATTGTACACCTGGGACCTATGTCATTTTACTAACTAATGTCACCCCAATAAAAGGAAGGAAGGATGGAAGAAAGGGACGAAGTGACACTGCCACTATGTCATAGAAGAGCTTTGGAAATATCTCTGTTATGGAATTTACTGCATTTTGCTGTAACACTTTTATGCCTGTCTTCCCATCCAGATTATGTGATTCTTAAAACAAACACACAAAAAACTGTGCAGAGATCTAACTTGTTGCCGGCACTGACGACTGCAATTGAAATAAGGTGGTGTTTTAGGAAACATTACAGGTAGAACTCTGCTGTAGATTCTATAATAACATCACTGAATTGTCTTCAAAGTTGGTTAATACGAATTTCAATTCTAAGGTACTGCTCCAATATATCCCAAGAATGACCAGGAGGAAATTATCATCTCAAATGTAAGCTTATTTTGTTTTTAGGAAGCTCTAATGGCTAGAAAACTCATTATGTACTAAATTAAAATCTACACTAAAAGTTAAATTCCACAACTGTGTGCATTTTCCTGGGTTTTATTTTTTTTAATTGGAGCAACTCGATTTTTCTTAAGCTTTCTCATAATTAACATTGGCTTGTCCCTTACATATCTGTCTTCTTGGTTTTATTTTTTTTATTAAAAGAAATGTCATGTGGTATAGTACATACCAAAATGCACCTACTTACATGTACACTTCAGTGAATTGCACATGTAAACATTTATATAACTTACATGACCATCAGGATAGACACTTTCCTATCACCCAAAAGAGTTCTCTCTCCTGGAAGTCATGCTCCACCCCATACCTGCTATGGGACACCAGTGATAAGCTTCCTGCCACTATAGGTTACTTTTACCTTTTCTACAAATTCAGATAAACGAAAACATAAACTACATAGTGTTTTGTGTCTGGATTCTTTTGCCCACCACAATGTTCTAAGGTTCATTATGCTGCATTATCACAATGCCATCATTTTTCTGCTGAGTGAAATTGCATTGTATGACTATACCCCGACCAGCACGCCCATTTAAATCTTGGTGTGTTGGGCCTTTGTGTTGCATCCTGTTTTGGCTCTCATGATTAACTTTGTGCACAATTGGTGCGACACAAGTCTTCATTTCTCTTGGGTAAATACCTAAGCATGTAATTAATACATATGATGGGTCATATGTATTAATAAATGCAGATTTTACTTCAAAGGAACTGTGAAATTGTTTTCCAAAGTGCAATGTGTCTCCCCCATTGGATTTTCTGTCCTTTTTGTTTATGAAGTGTAAGAATTCTTTCTTTATTCTGTATACAAGTTATTTGCTAGATATTGATTGATATTGTAAACAGTTTTCCAAGTGTGGGTGTTGCCTGTTGCTTTTCTTAATTTTTAATTTTAATAAAATTAAATTATCAGTATTTTCTTTTAATATCTCATACTTTTTAATATGATCTAAATATTATTTCCTGTCTTAAGATCACGTATTCTCCTTTGTTTTCTTGTAGATGTGTTATAGTTTGGATGTTCATTTATGCTTAGGTGTAAGATCTAATTAGAGTTATCTTTATGATACTTTCAGCTAAAGGTCATGGTAATTTTTTTCCATGTAGATATCCAATTGTTCTGCTATTCCTTTAAACCAGTGCTCTCCAGTAAAAATATAACATGAAACGTATAAGTCTGTATTTTATAGTAGCTACATTGACACTGTGAGAATAAAGATGTACAATGATTTTTACCACATACTTTACATAACCCACACGGGAGGGTCAAGAAATTCGCCGAACAGGTGTGTTCTGGAAGAGGTGGGAGTCCTAGTGCACAGAGTTTGATTGTGTGACTTATTATTAGTATATGTGCCGAATTTCATCCATGTCCCTTCAGATATCACTGAAGAAGCACATCAAACGTGAAGAAAACCCTAAGTATGGATAAAGTTGAATTTGGCACCATCATTAGGTTGCTCACAAAACAAGGGAAAACCCCTCAAACCATTTGGGAAGAGATGTTAGCAGTTGACGGGGACCTTGGCCCTGGGAAATCCATGGCTTACAAGTGACACAGGCTTTTCAAGCAAGGCAAAGAGTAGATTGTCCCGGATGCCCTGTGGAGACCACCTCCTCAGACACTGTCTAAAAAGCTGAGCCTTTAGTGGAAGGTGCCAGACTGAATAAAAAGCAACTTGCAGAAATGGTTGGAGCGTCACCTGCAACTGTACTGAATGGTCTCCATCAGCATCTAAGGATGCGAGAAGTCAGTGCAGGATGGGGACCGCGAATGCTCACGCTGCTTCAGACACAACAGCGCCCCGAGTGTTCACGACAGTGTTTGGACCTCTGCAGAGACAACAAAGATGACGTTTTAAACCAGACTGTCCCTGGAGGTGAAACTTGGGTTCATCATGATGAGCCTGAGTCAAAGCAAGAGTCCATGCAGTGACATGAAAAGGGCACACTACCCCCTAAGAAGTTCAAGGTGTCACAATCAGCTGGAAAAATCATGGCTACTGTTTTGGGGGATACAGAGGATATTCTGCTGATTGATTACAAGGATAAAGATGTCACAATAACTGGAGAGTGCTATTCCAGTCTGCTGAAACAGTGAGAAGACTCTGTGGAGAAGAGGAAACAGGACCGCGGGGGCGCTGCTTTTGCACGACAACACGCCGTGCACAGGAGCCGTGCTGCGTCGGCTACTCTTCACGATGTGGCTTCCCAACGTTGAGCCACCCTCCCTGCCGTCCAGGCCTGCCTCCATCTGATTGCTATTTGTTCCCAAATATGAGGGAAAAAATTTACAGACAAGGAAGGAGGTTAAAGCTGCAATCTGAGGGCAAAACAAAACTTTTTTTTTTTTAAGGATAGAAGTAAACTTACTGAAAGATCTGAAATGTGTATTAGGGTTAAGGGTGAACATACTGAAAAGGAAAAATATATTTTTACCCTTGTTCCCCTTCATTCTGAGAATTTCTTGACAACCCCTCATATCTCTAAATAGTATCATTGCAACATGTAATCAGTATTAAAAATATTAGTCAGATGAAGAGAAAGAATTCAATGAAAAACAAACTGCAGTGCCCATGAGTAGTACCCCGCAAAGGAACAGTGGACGCTGTGTGGTAATTAGGAGACGGCACCGCGTCTCGGCCTTTCGGCTAAGATCAAGTGTAATTATGAGAGACAGCAGCTAAAGGAGAACCAGAAAGGCAAAGCTACCAATGAGCCACAGGAGCTAAGCCACTACATTATAATAATAATGGTTCTAGGAAAAGAAAAACAGGATCAAGTGTAGTCATAAACGTTACTAACGGGACAGGGAGATGATTAGGTATCACCTAGCATGCCGCTGGGCTTGAAACATTTGAGAGCTGTGTGTGAATTCTGCTTCCTTTCGCTTAGGGGTCACCTCCTTAGGTGCCTGTTGTCTAATTTCTGAAAACACATGATTAATGTGTGCTGTTCAGTTTTCCAGTTGGTAAGAAGGGCAGAAGGATCACAGCCATTATGTCTTCATGGACAGAACCAGAGTGTGGAATTCAAGGCTGACATTTTCTTCTCAGTCCTTTAGAGGCACAGTGCCCGTGCCCAATGTGCCATAATTCATATCTTAATTTAATGTACATCAAGCTTGTCCAACCTGCGGCCCAGGACGGCTTTGAATGTGGCCCAACACACATTCGTAAACTTTCCTAAAACATTATGAAGATTATGCACGGACCTTTTATTTTTTCAGTTCATCAGCTATCATTAGTGTTTGTGTATTTGATGTGTGGCCCGAGACAGTTCTTCCTCCATTGTGGCCCAGGAAAGGTGGAACACCCCTAATACACAGTGTGTCACTGCTATCTGGCTGCACTTAATATTTTTCTCTTTATTACTGTTTGGAACACTCTAACTATGATGTGGTGGTGTTTGGGGGCCATATGTGTTTTTGAAATTCATTGAGGTTTATCTATTGGTTTAATAGTTTTCATCAAATTTGGTACTTTTCTCTCCAAGAGATACGCAGATGGCAAGTAAGCATATAAAAAGATGTTTAACATCATATGCCATTAGGGAATTGCAAATTTAAAAAACAATAAGATACTTCTACACACTTACTATAACAGCTGAAATCCAGAACAACGACCAAATGCTGACAGAGACGTGGGGCAACAGGAACTCTCACTCATTGCTGGTGACAATGCAGGATGGTGCCGCCTCTTTGGATGACAATTTGGCAGTCTCTTACAGAACTAAACGTGCTCTTACCAAATGACCCAGCCATGAATTAAAAACATACATCCACGCAAAAATCTGCACATGGACATTTACAGCAGCTTTACTGACAAACGCAAAAGCAGCCAAGATGGCCTTTAGTAGGTGAATGAATAAACACACGGTGGTGCATTCAGACTATGGAATATTATTAACCTCTACTAGTCAGGTCTTGATTTTCCTCTTCATTTTCTCTTCCCAGATTCTTTCATATGTTTATTGTGGTTTGTTCTATGGGAAAAGAAAGCTGTTGCTACCTTATATATATATATTTTTAAATGTTCAATGATACGCTCATAAATGACAGAGTTCCCATAAACGGATCTCTAGAAAGTTAGTTTTCCCAAAACTTCACAATGCTTACTAAAATTTCCTCATCAACCTAGAGTGTTTTCTACCTCTCACTGTGATCTTGCTAACTGCTGTTTATCAATGCTTTCTCCAGCTGCTCCATATATCCACTAAATTATCCCTGAGAAATTTCGGTAAAGGGGATTTTGATGGCCTTTACGGTTTTTCAGAAAAGGCATCTTTTAGATGGTCTGAAAGCTATGAGTGGAAATATGAATATCATTCATCTTATATAAGAGTTTTAACAGTTAAACAACATTTATAGTGACTATAATAATGTAGGGTTATTCTTTTTCCAAATACTGCCTGATAGATTCTGAAAATTCATTACCGTTAATAAATTACTTCTTACCTTGATATGTGTGTGTGTGTTTCTCATATTTTGGAACTGAAATATTGAAGTTACATCAGATAGATGACAAATATATTTTTTTCAAATATATATTTTCATATATATGTATAAAATATGTATATGTGGCATCTTATCTTGATGTAACTTCAAATCTATATATTTATATTTAAATATACATGAGAGTACACACACACACCCATTATATATATTCATATTCTTACAATGATAATCCAGGACCATTTAAATAAGTTCTTGCCTGTTGAAAGATTTAATTTCATGTCATGTATACAAGTATGTATGTGTTTATGTGTGTGTATTGACCAAGATGGCCTTAATGTTCCCCTCAGCTTGATTAAAATTTAGACAGGTTTCTTCGTGACTATAGGTCCCTAACCATCCTTTTCTTAGAGCATTTACTTTGGAAAATTTGCAATTATAAATTCTTTCTCTGTCCCTTTCTCATGCAAATCTTCTTTCAGCCTCTTGGCAGTAATACAATCCCAGAATATTTTTCTCAAGGACCTGGACATCAAGGAATCATCAGGAAAGAGAGCCCCAGTCTCCTGGTCTCCGTGGAAGGGTGGGAGCCTAACTTAGAAGGTAACAATTAGATGGCTGAATTCTCTCGCTTAATGGCTTTCATTACTCTTCTGCTAGCCTATCTCAGTGCTCACAAATCCCCCTGCCTTTGTGTCAGACAAGTTGAGCTCAGTCTCTCTCCCCTATTGCAACAGTCTTCAATAAAGTCTTCCTTCCCTATTAACTCTACGTAGTGCACTTTTCTCTGATATGATATATGAATGTTTGAGTATGAATGTATTATGTGTACATGTATGTATGCACACACACTACACACACACACACACACATCCATATATACCATACCTACGAGAGCCACTGTGATCAAATTTTGATTTATTTGTATACTTTGGTTCCTATAAATGGCTACACTTACTTCCCCTGGAAAATGTTAACAATGTTGCAGAGGAAACTTTTCATTAACACAAACTAAGAAAGGCTTTTAGACCAATGGTTTAAAAACCAGTTGCCAAAGACCTGAGGAGGCACAAGAAATCTAAGATTGCCAGTCTCTAACCACTAGATTACAGTTGGTCATACAGAAAACAGAGCCTTCATTTATAGTCTCTAAGCAACATAGAACAAAAGCACTTATATTTAAAATGTTTGTTGATTTATTTCTGTGCCCTTCAAATATTTTTACAATGGTCCAGAGTGAAGTATGTTTTACACAATGATTTGAAACACACACACACATGCAAATAAATATATAAACAGATACATGTATATATCATTAAAAAAAGTTTCCTGATAGAACATTTATTTCCACTTTGAGCAATGCATGCTAATGTTTTTCAGTTTGATGCTTAATGCTACCAGCTCGCAATGCTCACCGGCACTATGTAGGGTACACTCTGACAATGCTTACCTCTAGCCACTAAATTGATATCGTAATTCACCAAATAGTGGTCTATTTGGTATCATTTGAAAATCACTAACACAGTGGAATTTAGAACTCATGTTTGGCATGGCCACAAAATGCGAGTAACTAACTCACTGACTAAATACTAAATAAATAAATAAATACTTTATGCATAGACCAAAAATTAAAAGGTTGCTTTTCCCAGAGAAATGGTTTCATGGTGATTTCCTTGAGCTTTTGCCAGTGGGGGTGGTTCTTTAAAACTCCTGTAGGTAGAGTGTAGAGTATACCCTTAAATTAAGTGATAAGAGCAGTGTGAATTCTAATTTGCTGGAACACTCAAGGTGGATTCTTGCAAGCAAAAGCCTCATTTATGAAATGGCAGCTGATTAACTCCGAAGGAAACTATGTGGGATCAAAAACAAGAACTGCACATGCCTGAGAAATTATTGTTTTCACTAAGTTCTCTCTTCATGTGTTAATTGCAGGGTAGGAAGTGATGCATATACCACTTATTCTTTCTCTACTTTTTCTTACCAATTCCCTTCAGGTAGTTACGGAAATCGGAGAGATGTACATAAGGGAAGATACGAGAGGTGAAAGCACAATGGATTTGGAATAATATAATGTTAAATGCAAAAAAATGGCTAAAAATCTTTGTAAACTTTAAGTCATAGGATCAGGATAAATAGTGATACTAATGCTTCTTTTCTTCTTTTCCATAGTTATAACCAAGAACTTAATTAAAAAAAAAAAAAGGAGAAATCACACTGGGATACAAATGAACGAACTGACATACCTATTTAAATCATTTGGATTTTAGAAAAACATTATGTTAATGTTGATAACGGATCCTATTTTCATGCATTACAAGTGAGGAAAATAACATTGAAAGAAAAATCATTCATTATGTGGACAAGAAAATTTTCCATAAAAAATTTTATCTAATAATGATAAAATTATAGGAGATCATTTGAATAGAAGGTCACCTTCTTTTCTCACTGGCATAGTTATGAGCCCTTTAGGAAACTTAACAGACAAGGATTTGCAATGATTTTGTCAAACCACATTCTCTCTTTAATCCATTCTTTTCTCTCTTTAGGAAATTAGAACGGCAGGAGAGGTATAGTCTCTCCAGTAACTTTCTGGTGATAAATAGTATTTGCAAAAAAAGTTAAATTTGGCATAAAAGAAACAAACAAAAAAAGAAGATCCTACTTAGTTTCTCAAGCAGCTTGCATTTCTGCTGATAGCACGGAGGGGTGTAGCTGGGAAGGCAGGAGGTGCAGTGACAGAGGGACAGGACTCAGATTACATTGTGGGTGCCTCCACCAGAAATCCAAGTCACTTGCTATTTCTGAGCCTCTCCAACCATCAGCAAAATGGAGATGACAGACACCTACCACGGTGGCTCCTGATAAGGATTAAGCAAGATCGCATGCAAATATCTGGGATATATTATTGCTCAATAAATGGTTTTTTTTTCTCTATAAAGGAACTAGCTCATTATTATGAAATTACCTCAGCCACCTTTTGGACCTTTTACACATGAAGGACACCAGGGAAGTGACGTGATACTGGCTGGGCCTGACCAGACTTATTTATAATCAGCTATTATTACTTCAATTTAAAATAGGGACTTAGAGAGGTAGCCAAACAAATCGTTTCAAAGGTCTAGGCTTCCCTGGGCCACGGTTGAAGGAGAATTGTCTTAGGCCACACACAAAATACACTAACAATAGTTGTTTTTGTTTTTGTTTTAAAAACAGGTGGTAAAAAAAATCTCATGATATTTTAAGAATCCGTGTTGGGCTGCGTTCAAAGCCGCCCTGGGCTGCAGAAGAGACGTGCCAAGCAACGCCATTGCTGAACTAACTATAAGTTAACACTTAAAATCACTGAGTATAGGGAGAAAGGGAGAGAGGGAGAGAAGCAGAAGGAGAGAGAGAGAGAGAATGAGAGAAAGAAACCAAGTTACAGGTTTAAAAGAGAGGGGCCGGGCCAGGGACCACACTGGTCCTCCCCTGCCCCCGTCTATAGTTTCACCCCCACTTCTTGCACAGAACTGTGCCTTCGGCAGGGCTCATTGGATCAGGGTGTGCACTGGGCCTTCGATTCATATACAGCCAATTTCCAAACTGATGAACCTAGCAAAGAAGATGATCTGGGTGATCTTATTTTCTTGGGTCTTTAAACTTAAGGACTGCCAAATTCTCTGTTACGTGTAGACAGCTTAGGACTTCCATAACTAATGAAGTGGCAGTCCCAGACAACAGAAGTATTAAAGTTGAGAGGCTTGTGACAGATAGCAGGCAGTGGGAAAATTCAATCCACTCTACTTATGAGTTTATTTTAAAGGACGGGAGGAAGGAAAGAAAGAAGGAAAAAGAAAATTGTCTTCTGTAAATAAATGAATATTAATAGTTCATGAGGGTGGAGCACTATTTTTCTCAATGTGTGATTCATAAAGGGAACCACTCTGAATCATGCAGGCACAGTAAAATGTGGTGAGGGTTTTCGAAAAGACTGCATTTTGTGTGGAAGTTAAATACTGGCACTGGGAAAGCCCCTACTGAGTCCATAAAGACCGGCTGCACGGTGAACACACGGTACTGCACTCGTCTTCTACAAACCACACACAACTCTCTTCCTGCTACATCCCCCATGCCGCAGTCAGCAAAAGGAATGTGTGGGTGTCACCCAGCCTTCCAGCATACCTCCCAGTTGTACGCTGCAAACTGACCAAGGCCAACAATATGTCAACGGGCATGATGCAACCAAAGGAGTTCTGGGACAAGCAGAGAGAATGGCTGGCTAGCCGAGTCGTTTGCATAGCCCATGAGGGCTGATAGAAGCCACTGGAAGTCCTCCATCAGCTCCCTCCCATGAACCTCTGCACTGGGGGACGTCACACAGCCTGCGTTTCTCACTTGCCACCTGAGGAGAATGTCGCCCATTCTCCCAATTTCTTAATCTGGCTAAATAATTCCATCTAGAATTCCTAGTGAAATAATAAACGCATCTTCCGGAAAAACAAATCACCCATTATAAACAGTAGCGAGATAATGTTTGAAAGAATATCATTGCCAATAGAGTGAACTACCTCACGCTCTACCTTTTATTTTCCTTTTAAAGAAAGGAACCAAAGTAACTTGGAAGGAATAATGATACTAGATACAACTTAGATTCTTTAAATGAACTTGAAACCAGTAATTACTGAAATGCAGGAGACTCTCCATTTAGTTCAACCCCAGTTCCCACCCACAATGCAGTTCCTTTTTTAATTGATTCAGCAGAAGGGCCAAGACTTGCATAGATAAAATCCCTCTGGGGCAGCGTTAAGGTACATCATTTCAAAAGAACAGCATGTACTTATGCAATCTAAATCCATTCTTACAATAACGTTGTGACCACAAAAACATTTCAGTCCGCAGATATGTCAATTCAGCATTCTTTACCAAATTCACACAAGCAGTGAAAAGAGAGAAAAGGGTGCCAAAATCTGACAAAGACTTAGCCATGTACTAGTAATAGCCGAGTGGAGCCCAGAATTTGGAGCATCGTGTTAAGATGAAAACCTGTGCGGTCACCACGAGCTAAGTGCAATGTCTGGCCCTCGCATGGACGTGTGACTTTAAACAACCGAACTTCTCTGTGTTTCCTCTTCCTTAGCTGTCACACAGAGTTAATAATCAGACCACTGTGAAAACTGCATGAGACAACACGTACAACAGTACACATGCCTCGAACTGTGTCGTGTCACAAGGACGAAGCACACACGTGAGTCTGAACCTGCGTGAGTGGGAGACACAGTCAGGACGCACGACAGATATCCAAGGCCCGTGACCAAAGAAGGGCACCAAACAGCTCATTACCATTCTATCCGTGATGAAATAGCTACGAGAAAAAGCAGTGCGGGGGGTACTTTTAGGGGCAAGCACGTATGAAGATACTTACAGCCAAAGAGCCAGTGTGGGTCCGAGGTTGTGCGTTCGTCAGAAGCAGGAAATGGCCGTGAGAAGAGCCCAGGGTGAAGATAATCTCCTGGAGAATATGTGGAACTAAGTGGTCCCTGTCATGGTAGGAATTACAGCCCAACCAGTTGAGTGAGATATTAAAGGAAAATGGACCTCAGATTAGTAGAACACATGGGATGCTCGTGGACCAGCAAAGAACGCGTGTCCACCGGTGCTTGTGGACCAGGAGTTCCCGGAATAGTGCCAGCTACTATTCGTACGTCAAATATCTCATGGTTTGCCAAACACTTTCAAAACCAGTGTCCTGTTTGATCCTTACAATAGTTAGAAGCAGGGGTTATTATTTTCCTCATTTTAAAGATAATGAGATGGAAATCGAAATGAGGCAAAGTGACCAAACCAAGATCACTCAACCTATGAAGTAGCAGAAATAGGCACCCTGACATTCAGAAGACAAAGCTCACATTCTTTCACCTTAATGTGTTTATCTGTCTCTGTAATTATGATTCACTATTGTTCATATTGCTGTATTTTTACTAAGTTTAAGTCAAGAGTAGCCCTCTTATTAGATGGTGGTGAGGATGAAATCATTGATAATGGTCACTAATTTCACCAACATCATCACCATCATGAAATCAACAACAACAAAAACTATTTAAAATAACCAGCAATTCTGAGTTTCTAATACTTCTGTTAAGAAAAGTGTTGCTATTCCAAATAATGAATACTAAATGTAGGTAGACAATGAGGCACTAAGGAGCCTTCAAGTACTATCTTTCCATCAGTGATTTTTAAAACATTCATTTAAGCAGCAAATTTTATCTATTACAAAGTCTATGTGCCTAACAGTAAAGACAAACATGTAAATGTGGAAAACCTCAAGCTACTCACAGAAAAAGAGGAGATATGAGAGTAATTAACAGGCAATTGCAAAAACATGTAAAAATATGAAACTTACTAGGAAAACATAAAGGGTCACGGTCATTATTGTCAGAGAAGATGAATAAAGGTTATTCTAGGTCATTGGCAATAACGATACTTATCTGAGTGATAATGGCTTCTTTCACAAGAGGTGAGGGGCGGCAGCTGATACATTTAAGTTAATGGGCAGAAGTTGTCCCAGTATGGGGGAGCTGGCCTCTCTCTCTCTCTCTCTCTCTCTCTCTCTCTCTCTCTCTCTCTCTCTCTCTCTCTCTCTCTCTCTCCTTGGAAGATGCAATCATCAACTCATCAACATCAAACTAGTCAATCCTGTGTTTACATTTGACATTTCGATGGTGACAAAATAGCTCATTTTATTTTTCTGCGCGCTAGATTTATTATTTCATTTTTTGAATTTTCTAAGTTAAAAAGAAAATTCATAAAGCTACTTGGAAAGATGAGGATGAACAAGGAGTTCCAAAACTGACAACATAACTGTATTGGAGTGATTGCTGGTGGGACGATTACAGAGCCCAATGAGCCAAGAATTCGGCATCAGTCAGAGATAAACTTAAATTCTCATCCTGCTACGAGGCACGTGAACATTGTCAAATTACTGAATTTCTAGAGGTTCAGTTTCCTTCTCAATAAAAGAGGAGGAAATAATTTTTCAGCATGCCATATTGAGACCTGAATAAGATAATGTTTATAATACCACCCAGCACAGTAAATGTCCCGTAATATAATGCATACAATAACAACAGAACATTAACATCTCTCGTAACTATCACAAACAGATCATCTAAGCATGTATTCTCCCTCGAGGTGCTAAAATAGCGCCAAATGTACTTAAACTCATTTAAAACATGGAAATATTCTAATACTTGGAATAAGCATTCTCGCAAAGTATTTCTTTGTTCCTTCGTAACTCCATCGTATTTCTTTATGTGACAGTGAGATGTGATCCGATTTCATCTGGGTTTTTTTTACTCAATCATGTACTGTGTGTGTCTCTTCTCCATGTATGGGTAAAAACAGTCCTTCAGCAACATGTGTAATTTGTAAGAATGCAATAAATGCCTCCAAAACACACAATCTGGACCATCACCACAAAATAAAAGCAGTGTAGCTAACTATGCACAGAACCCACTAAACTAAAAGCAGCTCTTGCAAAACAAACCATTCTTTTCTTAAGCAATCAGTGCAAATTGCAAAAGCAACAAACATTTTAGCCACAGTTGAAGGAGCCCCAGACAGTCCGCAAAAGCCTCATGTGAAATTTGCCACATACTACACAACTAGAAGAAGTCATTTGGTGGTGGTAGGAGGTGCCTATACCAGGATACGCCAAGAGAAACTTACAAGTCCCAAATGCATGAACACAGGGTCAATATTTTACTGGTACAATAAGTCATTCCCTTAGAGCGGGCTGTGGGCACATCTTTGTTTAATTTTGAAAGAACACATATCTTAAATTAAATGTAAAGGTATTGCCAAGGGTGTGCCTGAAATTTAGGGACAATAAAGTAAAAGATTCAGACAAAAAAATACCACTGACAAAGCATGTTGACAGCGATATGGATAAAGCCTTCTGTTCAATATATTCTACTCCTATTGGAAACAAGTTAAATGAGCAGTTACTATATTTAAATTGAGAGAGACAGGGCATCCATGCGCACGCGCACACACACGTACACACGCACACTCCTACCTCTTATACCACACTAACCTTGAAGACGTGAAAACGATAAGAATTATCATGTACAGTTTTTCCTCAAACGTGTCCTTTAAAACATGTTCTCAACGACAGCAGACCCTCTGTTCATCAGAACTCAAGCCGAGGGGCACTCTCTCAAGCAACTGGAAAAATCTGTTTGCCGGTTGCTTGAGATCGTGTCGGTTCCCCGAGCGTGCCGGCTGCTTGAGCGTGGTACCAGGCAGTCCACGTACGTTTATCTGGCATCTGCCCCTCCCCGGGAGTGCCGGCTGACGGAGCGCCCACGTGTGGCCACAGTTGGTGGTGAAACGTTTCCTGAGGGCTGCATCTCTAAGGTGATGAACGACGAAAACCTCACCATGGTTATCTTCATGGCAATAAAGGCCATGACACATTCCACATAATGAGTATTTACTGTGAATGTATTATGCTGTTTCAGTTAATATTAAGTTGCTTAGTTAAAGAATCTAAAAATCAGGAGTTCTAATTTTTCCCAATGATCATACTTAGTAGATGTTTTAGAAAGTCTTGAGGTGTCCCTGTTTAAAAACAACAAACAAAACCAAACCTTCCCTCGATGGCCAAGATACGCGAGGTGTTAAGTAGTGAGAGTCCCAAGTAAGGGGGACTTTTTACTCAGTGGGGGTCTTAGAAGCTCCCGTAGCCCGTATTCAGTGCTCGCAAACTCGGAGAAAAGTGGAAGCATTTCTTGTGCAACTCGTCATTTATGGGACGGAGGGGAGTGAGAAAGACCGAAAAGGGGTTCCCAATCCTAAACTGCTGCCCAGGAGAATTCTAGGCCAGCTCCCTGCACACCCATGTCTCCGTCACCTAAAAGGGTGCCTCTTTCGAGGCACGGATGCCCTCACAGACCCGAACTCACCGCCCAGGAGAGAAGTGTGTCTGGTCCTGAGAACACACACATCTTATTATTGAATACTCTGAATTACAGAGTAGACACGTGGATGGGATGAAGTCTCAGCCTTCCCCTTGTCTCGAGTTTTTTAGGACAAAGCAAAAAACAAAGAAAGGGTTTGTTAGACGGGCCACCTTGTAAGATGCTCACCGCGTTGGGAGAAGCCGTGCAGAGCTGGGGTTAGCACAGTATTTTATTGCCTCTGAGAGCACACGGCCAATTTTATCCCAATTTGTCCAAGTTTCCAACATGGACAAAGTTACAAGGTGAGACAAGGAACCATAAACGTGCTAACATTTTACTATAGTGACACCTTCACAACTGGTACGTGACCCTGGCACAGCCATCAGGGCTGAAATAGCTCCAGGGGGGAGGGGGGAGGGGAGGGGAGCTGTGGACGCCAAGATGCCCCCGTTGTACGGAAGAAGGAAGTCGGACAAGGATGCACCAGGGGTGAAGCACTGTCACTTCCAGAGGACACTTGACAAACTGGGGACCACAAACACTTTTCCAGACAGCACAGGCTCCCTTAGAGAAAGCAGTCCCCTCGGGTTTGACGGAGGGGTTTAAATTATTGAAAATCCCCATTGTTTGCAAATGTCTAATTAGAACTCATTTTTCGACCTGAAGTTTTATAACTGACTTTGCTTTTGCATAATGCTTTCTTTTGCACTATTTTGCATAATAGTGATTATTGACTTACTTTAAATAGATTTTCTTTTACTTATTTTGTGTTTATGAGTCAGTATGCTAATCTTACTCAGCTGGGCTCTTCCTCATAGACATCAAACCTATTCTCAATCCCCACAATATGGAGCACACTGTTCTAAAACAGACGCGTCAAGGCAAAACAAGCTGTGGGCAACGTTATGTTATTGAGTGAACCTGCTTTCAAATCTATCACGCTTTATTTGTCTGTCTGTCTCTCTCTCTCTCTCCCTCCCCCCACACCTTCCTTGCTTCCCTCCCTCCTCGTCTCCCATGAGGCTGTGCTCTAAAAGCAGGTGTTAGGTACAAATTTCAGGAGCAAATCAAAATTTAGACTTAGATGTATCCGTTTGGAAGGGATGGGCAACACCTTCATTTTTAAATGGCGATGTTTCCCGAAAGGAATGCTAAACCATTTCGAATGGCAGCAAGCCTGAAAGAGGGCACGTGCAATACCAGCACCTCCGGAACGTAGCCAGCCATGACGTAGGGAAAACGGAGGCATGGTGACAGGGGTTTTTCCGACAGCCCTCGTATATACCACAAATCAAGTGTATTCCTGTAATATAAAGCAATAAGAACCAAAAGTATAATAAATTGAACAAAAAAGTAGGTATTTCAGAGAAAAAATGCAAAAATGATAATAAGTGTGTGGAAATAGGTTCAGTTTTACTGAGATAAAAAAATGCAATACATAGACGATGTATTATAAAACGGTACACTTGAAACCTATGTAATTTCACTAACCAATGTCACCAAAAAAAGTTTCATTTGAAAAACAGAAAATCATCAACTAAAGCCTAAATATGATTTTCTCTTTTTTTTCCAGTTTAATTCATTTTTATTGTTAGACTTATTGGGGTGACATCTGTTAGCAAGGATGACATAGGTCTCAGGCATACAATTCTACAGTGCATTGTCAACTTGATGCATAATAAGTTCACCACCTAATGTGACTTCTCTTTCCATCACCTTATATTTAGCTTCCCCCCCATCCTCTCCCACCCACTCCCCCTTCTCCCCTCCCTAACCCACTCGTCCCCAAATAAACATTAAACTATTGATTTAAGGCTGGTAAAATGAGAATGATGGTGATCTCATGCATTATACTGATAGAGATATAAATGAGTAAAATATTTTGGAAGAAAAATTCCCATGAGTATTTGATGCAACTATTTCACTTTGGAGAATTCTCATGATGGAAAAAGAGATTTCTGAACATGTGTTGGGGCTATAACATAGTTTGTAATAGAAATATATTAGGACTAATCTAGATACTCAATCAGAGGATTAATTGAATAAATTATGACACATTCATATAGGTCAGGATTGGGGGGTGGGGTGGAAATGAGGTCCATACATATTTCCTCAAAAGGTAGAACCAGTGTACCCTAATAAATTTAATAAAAATTAAAAAAATAAACAAGAGTGAGATGAAAAACCTTATAAATAAAATAAAATAGGCATAAAAATAACTTAAGTGAAAATACTATGAAAAACACTTTGTAGAATACAGGCCTTTTAAATTATAATACTGAACGCACAGATTAAAAGATAGGCATATATAGTTGAAGAGTTATATGTCCATTAAAATATTAAAATGATGTAAATCAAATTCTAAGCGGTGTCATTTTGGAAGAGAGGTATTTTAAGTATATAAATGTATTTAAGAATATATAAAATACCTGAGAGAGTGAGTTACAGATATATACACATATTCATAATATATGCATATATATTCACTAGCCATTGCTAACAATTGCTTCTTTGATTCAATGAGCTATATAAAGAAACATCTGATTGAGAACTTTGCATAATACAAGGTTTTTGTATTTTGATGCTGTGCAGAACACAATCAGAACAAAAGGATAAAAAAAAACAAACCCCTTTAATCCAAGACCTCTTCCCAATTAATTTTTTACTCTGTAAGGACAAGAAAAGTTCAAAACAAAACAAAAACTGGGTAAGAAGAAATTTTTCAAAACTAGTTGCTTGCGACCCGATGTGTATTCACTGAAAGTGAGAAAAGACGGTGACGTGAACGACGGCAAGCACACGAAGTGATGTCACACGGCGGGGAGAAGGTGTGGAGAACAGGGAAAGAGGCCAGGTCACAAAGCGTGAAGGGAAACATTTCACCCTGATGAGCCGTCTGTGTTTCTGGAGATTACAAACCGTAACCGACGTGTCTTGTTGCAGAAAAGGAGAAGAATCTTTAAACAAAGAAACAAACAATGTGCACAAACAAACGTGTTAAAATGCAGATCGGAAATTAAATCAAGGCCAGGAAAGAGAAGGCGTCCGGGGAGATGTGGAAACAGGGCCGAAGAGGCGGGACTGCGGAAGCAAAGGAACACTCCGGCAACTTGGGCCTGGAGATGCGGAACGAGCCCAGTTAAAACCTCCCTTCGGGACCGTTCACAATACTGGCCCATTTCCTCTCTCACACACACACACGAGCACATACACACATATTGGCAATGGCTCCATTAGTAGCTAAAAGTTATGTTCATTAAGCTTTTTAAAATCATTTGTGTCACTAATTATCTGCCATGGCTTTCCTTGAAAGGTGTCCTCCGGGGAGGGTGGACAGGTCCCCCTGGGTCACAGCCCCCGTGGAGAACACAGGAAGACCAGGAAGGAGGCGGGGGCGGGAGATGCCTGCTGCCCCACCGGCCGCTCCAGGGCTGTTTGGGTTCGAACCTGTTGTCCTAAAAGCATATATATCACCCCAGCTATAAAATTACATATTTTTCAAAACACAATATTAAGATTTGCATAATTTAGAGTTGTAGCTTGGGAAAATGAAAAGGCACCGGGTGGTCACTCAGGAAAACCTAATGATCGTGAAGTGGTTATCCGAGTATTTCAATCTGTTTATGGAACTCTATCATTTTAAAAAGAGACAGTGGTTAAGGTTTTCTATCGTAAGTACAAGAGAATAATGAAAGAAGGGGGTATTTAATAGAATTAGTAACACTTGCAGCCTATCAGGCTGCTCTCCGAAAGAAATGCAATTTAGCAAAATGAGTGTGGTTGGAAACTCAAGCCAGAATAACAACCAGGACTTTCTTCAGATCCACCCAAGACTTACACAGTGGCCACTCCAATTAGCATAATAGTTCCATGTTCCTTGGAAAGGGAGCTCTTTTGTTTGAGATATTTCCTAATTAAAGAAGCCTGTTTGAAGTGGGATCTAATTTTAACTTTGTAATGCCAAAATATGACTTGAAGAGTCTGTTTTTATTTCAAGAAATATTGGCATTGCATTTGCAAGTTGAGATAGCTGTCATCAAATGCCCACAAAACTCCTATTTAAGACAAGAAAATGAAATAGCAGGGTATGAAGTGACTGGCTTAAAAGGCCAGTTCCCTGAGTTAATTTTATTGAGTTGATTATTTGTTCTATTCACACTCTCCCCCTTATAAAAAAAAGTGCATTGTACTAATAGGAACCCCCAAGACATCGTAAAATGACATGAAACTCAAGAAAGGGAAATCGAGAATTTACTGCCAGTAAATCGTTATTATACAACTTAAAATACGTCCATGAACTTCAAGGGCAAGAGTGGCTTTTGTTGTTTTTGCTGTTTAAAAATTACTGGTATTAAGACCCGCTAGCCAATTTCAAAGCACTGCTGTAAAGTGTTCTCTTTTAAAAATGGCATTCGTATGCCCACTGCTTGGGAGCTAAAATGAGCAAGAGACGGCGATTTAGCAACTAAAGGAGAGTCAACAGTAAGTACATGACGCATCCCAGATAAAAATACGCAAGTCCTCCCATCGCCGCCCACGCTGTGAGTCACAATGCTCCAGACAATCCTCACAATGCTGAAATTTTGACTCAATGTGCACAAATGAGGGGGCCTCCGGGACTAATTGTAGATGTCACAGAAAATACGTCTTTCAAATTTGGGTCATTAATGAAGCAGCAGCATTACATTTTGCATATGTCTACAGGCGCAGCACGGTGAATAAAGCACTTCTTAATCATGACTGGTGTGGTGGGCAGCCTCTTGGGTGAGCCCCCATGACCCCTGTCTTCTGGTTCTCATGCCTTTCTATAATCTCCTTCCCTTCATTGAAAGTGGGACTTTGTGACTTGCTTCTATTAAGCAGAGGGTAGCAGAGGTAATGAAATGTCATCACTGCCATGATGTGAGCTGCTCTACCGAGACAAGGGGACGACCTTCAGCCAACAGTTCAGAAAGCACTGAGACCCTCAGTGTAACACCCAAGAGGAATTGAATCCTGATGACAACTATGCCAGTCAGTTTGGAAGAGGACATCCTTCTGTCATGCCTCTTGATGAGACCTCTGCTTTGACTGACAACCAGACCACAGCCTCCTCAGAGATCTTTAGCTGGAGGCTCCCAGCTAAGTCATGCCCAGACACCTGACCCAGAGAAACTGTGTGATTGTCAATGTTTGCTGTTTTAAGCTGCTAAATTTGTAGCAATTTGTAACATCAATAGTTACACGTAGGTGATGGATACAACGGATCTCCTTCATCTCTTTCTCCAGCTTCACTTGGGGAGGAGGATGAAGAGATGAGACACCTTGGCTCGAGGTTAGTGTAAGACACACCGCAGATGCAACACCGTGTTTTCAGGGGAGCTCATGGCACATCATAAATAATGGCGGTACAACGAAGTCAAATGAGCAAGTCGAATGGTTAGGACCCAGCCAGAACAAATAGGGACAGAAACGCATTTTACTACTTGTATTGGCCAGAATGTCCTAGGTAGGGTGCTCTGGAGTGGATGTGCCATGACCATGTTATGACGTCAATCTGTTCCTGAAAATACTTCATTCTATTTATGGACCCAAGTCATCTAAAGTTAGAAAAATAAAATAAAATGAGAAATATGTTAAATAGAAAGGCACTGGAATTTTTTAGTACCATTTTAATACACTATATTCTTCTCTTTATAACAATGAGTCCAGAAGCATGTTCTAAAATATTTTAATAGAATATTAATAAGCATTCATTGTCACTGCCTTAAGTACATTTTATTCATTAAGTCAGTCATCAGTATTTCCAATAACTCTGGGAAGCAAATACTCTTAACATCCTAAATTTAAAGAAGGGGGAATTTAAGGTCAAGGATTTTAAGTGACGTGCCAGAGTGTAACAGCTAGAATCTTGTGTCCTGGAATTTGAACTCAAGTTTGTCGTTAAAGTGCCACTCCCAACCTCACCCCTGGAGTTCCTTCCACAGAGTAGAAACGTACAATTAGCACCACGTAGGCTTCAGCCTTAGTTTTTCATAGATTAAATGTGTGTCACTGTTGCAATTGATTGATTATTGTTAAGTTTGAAAACCACTATGCCAGAGACGCTAGTGAACACAAAAGTAACATAAAAATATCTTTAAAATTCTTAGGTCTCCTTTGGGAGATTTGGAAACAATAAGGGAAGTTAAGCTCATGTATTAGCACCCACTGAGTCATAATGATTTAATCCACTACCGGAATTTCAAAACTGAGGGCAATCATGAAGAGAATGATCTAGTCAGAAAAGGCATCTGGCATATTGTGGAATTTGAGCTAGCATTTAATAATGGTTATGAGTCTGTTATGATTCAGAAAAAGAAATAAATATCACTTAATATTATTTTCAGTTCCTCAGCAGTAGCCATAAAATATAACTTCCATCCCTCTAATGATGTAAATCAGGCATTAAAAGCAGATTTTTCATGAGTGAGCTAATCACATATTGACCTAAAGTCTACAGAAAAATAGAAACTCCAAGACCAATCTTGGGTTTAATGCTGCTCTGTGACAAATGTAAAGTGAACCTTAAGGCAACACTTGAAGATTATTATTTTATTATTATTAGCCTAGATATTCTGAAGGGCCATGTGAAGAACGACGTTCTTTTGTAAGAATTCTCAGAAATTTTCTAGCAAAATCCCCTGACCTTGAAGACTGTAGTCCGGATCTAGAGGAGACGCCTTGGAATGACTAAGTGCCCGAGGGCAGAGAATAAACCAAATCGATCCTGCTTAGCGGGCCGCTTGAGTTTAGGAAAACATAGTTATTTGTTCATGATTCGAGAAGCCACCCACGTCACCACAGCCACCGCCGGCATGGACGCCCCCCGCGCATCTTAGCTTGGGGGCTCAGGAAACAGGCCCGGGCGGCGTGCTCGGGGGGCGTCCCGGGAAGTGCTGCCGGCGGGTTAGGAGAGGAGGGGGGCGGGGGGAGCGAGGGAGAGGCTGCCCCGCAGTGCGGAAGCGCCCACCAATCACCCGGAGGGCTGGGGGGGCTCCTCAGGATGATCCCCGAGGGAGACAGGGGTCTCTGATTCCATCGCCAGCCGGGACCAGGGACAACACTGGACTCTGCTTTCCAGGGCAAAGCCCAGCGAAGGACACAGCTGGGAGACGTCAGCAAGCGGGTACCCGCAGGTGGTGGGAGGTGGGCGCGGCCTCGGGCCGGGGATTCCCACGGAGCCCTGCAGGGCCCATAGAGCGATTCAGGAAGCGTGCGGAG